>CM040182.1:70410400-70460400 GCA_022606455.1 Callitettix versicolor | reverse complement strand
ATCAGTTGCGTCAAACCAACAACGAAGATGTTACCATATATTGTATAGGCTATAGCTTTGAGTTTATATTAATATGGTTTTATTAATTAAAAAATGAAGAAAAGTTCCAGTGTCGAGACCTTGAAAGTGCCTTCCTGACCTTAATAACAAGATTTCTGGTCGTTAAAAATTTATATGTATGTATTTTTATACATAAATTTTTTAAAAAATGTATACATTTATTACAAACACACACGCGCGCGCGTATTTGTGTTTGTGTGTGCGTGCGCGTGCGTCACTCACATCACGGTTTTTCCAAAATCACCGAACCGGTTTCTAAAAAGAGTTTCAATAGCGTAAAAACAAACTTTACATTTTATCTTAGTATTTTTAGATATACAATACGTAGAAAGGTGAAGTTCATACTCAGATTGAAGTCTTCGATTTGCACAAAACAGATTTTTAAGGCGTAGGGAATTACAATTTGGTATTTAGGTTTATATTAGATTTGAAACGTGAACAAAGAAGGTTTTCCCAAATGGTTAAAAATATTGTAAAAACGAACATGATATACTTTATAGTCCCTATCATATGAAAACATGATATATTTTATCTCTGTATTTTCATATCAAAACGAGGTGAAGAGCTGAAATTTCGTATAGAGATCTATCTTAACCATTAAAGATGCAAAAAATTCCAGCTTAAAAAGAAGAATGGTTCCTTCCCATATTTTACCTATGTATCTCTACATACAAAAGACTTCTAGAGCTGAAATTTACAAGTATGTTTATCCTCTTTAGCTTTAGAGGTACACAAGGAAAGAATTTGGTAATATTCTTAACCTAAAGAGTTAAAATAAGAGAAAAACTAACATTTTATCTTAGTAGACTATTCATTTAAGGAGCAGAAATTTCGTAAACAAATTTACCTTATTTTTTGAAGGTGCATAAAAAAGTTTTTTTCGAAGCTCCACTTCTAAAGGGTGAAAATGGGAGTAAAAACAAACTTTATATTTTATCTCTGTTTTACATAAGTTTACCGTACGCTTTGGGGGGTACGACTTCCACTCATAACTGGGTTAAACATTAACTTGTACATATTATCTCTGTACTCAACATCATCAACAACAACATCATCAACAGCAACACCAACAACATCAACAGCAACAATATCAACACCACCACCACCAACAACAACAACATCATCAACAACACCAACAACATCAACAGCAACAACAACAACAACAACAGAAGCAACAAAAACAACAACATCAGCAACAACAATGACACTGTGCACTGTGTACAACCTAAAATATTATTATCTTTGCGCTGTGTATAAGCTACAACTTTGACATTTGTGCACTGTGTACAACCTACAATATTATTACCTTTGCGCTGTGTATAAGCTACAACTTTGACATTTGTTAACTGTGTACAACCTACAATATTATTATCTTTGCGCTGTGTATAAGCTACAACTTTGACATTTGTGCACTGTGTGCAACCTACAATATTATTATCTTTGCGCTGTGTATAAGCTACAACTTTGACATTTGTTAACTGTGTACAACCTACAATATTATTATCTTTGCGCTGTGTATAAGCTACAACTTTGACATTTGTGCACTGTGTGCAGCCTACAATATTATTATCTTTGCGCTGTGTATAAGCTACAACTTTGACATTTATGCACTGTGTGCAACCTACAATATTATTGTCTTTGCGCTGTGTATAAGCTACAACTTTGACATTTATGCACTGTGTACAACCTACAATATTATTATCTTTGCGCTGTGTATAAGCTACAACTTTGACATTTATGCACTGTGTGCAACCTACAATATTATTGTCTTTGCGCTGTGTATAAGCTACAACTTTGACATTTGTGCACTGTGTACAACCTACAGCTTTGATATTTGTGCACTGTGTACAACCTACAATATTATTATCTTTGCGCTGTGTATAAGCTACAACTTTGACATTTGTGCACTGTGTACAACCTACAGCTTTGATATTTGTGCACTGTGTACAACCTACAATATTATTATCTTTGCGCTGTGTATAAGCTACAACTTTGACATCTGTGCATTGTGTACAACCTACAATATTATTATCTTTGCGCTGTGTATTAGCTACAACTTTGACATTTGTGCACTGTGTACAACCTACAATATTATTATCTTTGCGCTGTGTATAAGCTACAACTTTGACATTTGTGCACTGTGTACAACCTACAATATTATTATCTTTGCGCTGTGTATAAGCTACAACTTTGACATTTGTGCACTGTGTGCAACCTACAATATTATTTTCTTTGCGCTGTGTATAAGCTACAACTTTGACATTTATGCACTGTGTACAACCTACAATATTATTATCTTTGCGCTGTGTATAAGCTACAACTTTGACATTTGTGCACTGTGTACAACCTACAATATTATTATCTTTGCGCTGTGTATAAGCTACAACTTTGACATTTGTTCACTGTGTACAACCTACAATATTATTATCTTTGCGCTGTGTATAAGCTACAACTTTGACATTTGTGCACTGTGTACAACCTACAATAATATTATCTTTGCGCTGTGTATAAGCTACAACTTTGACATTTGTGCACTGTGTGCAGCCTACAATATTATTACCTTTGCGCTGTGTATAAGCTACAACTTTGACATTTGTGCACTGTGTACAACCTACAATATTATTATCTTTGCGCTGTGTATAACCTACAACTTTGACATTTGTGCACTGTGTGCAACCTACAATATTATTATCTTTGCGCTGTGTATAAGCTACAACTTTGACATTTATGCACTGTGTACAACCTACAATATTATTATCTTTGCGCTGTGTATAAGCTACAACTTTGACATTTGTGCACTGTGTACAACCTACAATATTATTATCTTTGCGCTGTGTATAAGCTACAACTTTGACATTTGTTCACTGTGTACAACCTACAATATTATTATCTTTGCGCTGTGTATAAGCTACAACTTTGACATTTGTGCACTGTGTGCAGCCTACAATATTATTATCTTTGCGCTGTGTATAAGCTACAACTTTGACATTTATGCACTGTGTGCAACCTACAATATTATTGTCTTTGCGCTGTGTATAAGCTACAACTTTGACATTTGTGCACTGTGTACAACCTACAGCTTTGATATTTGTGCACTGTGTACAACCTACAATATTATTATCTTTGCGCTGTGTATAAGCTACAACTTTGACATTTGTGCACTGTGTACAACCTACAATATTATTATCTTTGCGCTGTGTATAAGCTACAACTTTGACATTTGTGCACTGTGTGCAACCTTCAATATTATTATCTTTGCGCTGTGTATAAGCTACAACTTTGACATTTGTGCACTGTGTACAACCTACAGCTTTGATATTTGTGCACTGCACATACGCGCACAGACACACACACACACACACACACACACACACACACACACACACACACACACACACACACACACACACACACACACACACACACACACACACACACACACACACACACACACACACACACACACACACACACACACACACACACACACACACACACACACACACACACAATTTTACAAACTGTCATAGGAAATGCTGATATTTAGAAGTTATAAATCTAATGAAAGTAAAGGTATTCGATAGGAGAAGGTGTAATAGCTTAGAGATTTATTAACTTGGAGATTTGTTTTTCCTTCGTGTTATAAGTTAGAGATCGACATGTGTATTAAGATAGAGGTTCTGTACTGTGTATTAACTTAAGCGAGACTACAGTTCCATCAAGTGTGTTGTACCGTGTGCGTATATGTTGCCGACGCCGCTGCTTGCAGGCGCTTCAGTATCTTTTATCTAACAAGTAGAACTCGCTTAGTTAAAGAAAGATATATTATTAAAATATAAAGGATAGGTTTTGTTCTGAAAGTCTTATATCCAATGCTGTACATGTATACTAATTTACATATGTAGTAGTAATAGTAATAGTAATAATAATACAAAAACATTGTTTGAAGGCTGCTTTATTCAACCATATCCGAATTGAATTGAGAAAATAGCCCTAAATTAATGAATTCATGTAAACTTACGATATTTTTTTTATAAAACATAAATATTTCTATTTTTCTATATAGATAATTGTTAAAAATAAACATTAAAACATTTAAGATATGTTGTTGACCATTGAGTTCAAGTGTTTCTCTACTAATTACCATGAACTTGGTTTTATTAATGTTTAATCCATACAAATGGGTTTTATTTTAAGAATTTTTTTGTAAAGTCCTTTTTACCGAAAAAATGTCTTATACTATCCTTCAGAATGGCAAAATAAAGTAATAATAAAGTTTTGAAATTAGGAAATTCTACAGTTTTTTTAAAGATTTTGTTGAAAAATATAATTAAAAGCACAAAATTTGTCGTTACATTTCTGAACTGTTTCTTTTATTTTCTAACACAGACACTTGGCAACATTTAAATAATATGAAAAAAATTCGTAGCACGCAGCTGTCTCGCTGACGTGATAAAGCGAATTTCCAAAACAATTTTTCTTTATCTCACCTTTTTTGACATTCTGATTCTGTCATCGTAATCAACATTAAAAGCTGCACATACCAGCAATTATAACTTTCAAATTACCTTAAAAATAACTTAACTAAGCGAGTTCTACTTGTTAGATAAAAAATACTGAAGCGCCTGCAAGCAGCGGCGTCGGCAACATATACACACGGTGCAACACAATTGACGGCACTGTAGTCTCTATCTTAATACACAGTACGGAACCTCTATCTTATTACACAGGTCGATCTCCAACTTATAACACATTGCCTTCGAAGGAAAAATGAATCTCTAAATTAATAAATCTCTAAGCGAAAGCAGTCATGCCCGAGGGGCCTATCTTTGGAATTAGCAAAACAATCAAAAGTTGATTCAATTAAGGTGATTATTGTATTGTGTTCTGGATAAAACGAGCCTTGGATCAGCTAATTTATATTTTAATTTACGCAGTTGGACTTCACAGTCGGCATTGACGGGATGTGGAATAGAAGAAGTTACTCGAGGCGGACTGCTTGCTCCAAAATTTGAGAAGTCTGTATTAAGTATTCAACAAAAATTTTAAGCAAGTAGTTGTAAAATTAAAACTTGAAAACCAGTTGTGTTAATTTCATATTCTGAAATGTTATAAAGATTCTATTTTTGAAATTCAAAACTATTTAAGAAAAATGAGGCTACATGGAATAGTATTAAAATTTTTGGATTTAATTTGGGAATGATGTTTAGTCTTGCTGAAATGACATCCTTTAACAAAACATACTATTATGAAGTAGAATCTTTATTAGAATAATGTTAAAAATAAATTCCTTAAAAGATTCCAAAAACAGCTACGGTTATATCGGAATAAAAAAACTCATTCTAAGATAACAGGCCTTACAAGACAGTCTGTTGAACCAGGGAAACACTAAGTGTTCTGTGAATTTCCAGTTATATACAAGGTACCTAACCTTAAATCATTACAAATTTAAAAGCAGTCAGTAATTAATAAAAAATTGTTTTGTTAATAAAATTATTATAATTTCAATTTTAAAAACAAAGAAAATCACGATTTTTTAAAGTTAAAAAATATTATTAACAAAATTAAATAAATTCAAAATAGCGAAATCAAAATTAACCAAATTAAAATTAACATGTATAAGGTTTGATATGGTTTACAGCAATAGGAAATAGTCGAGTGTAGTAAGATTTCATAATATCTTACACATTCTGCAATTATTTTAGCTATGTGAATTAATGTAATCAAAAGAAGGTGGATAACGTAGAGTTAGAGGAAGATACGCGTATAAGTAGGAACCTTAGGTAGTAAGCAAGAATTTAGAATGGAGTGAAAAGATGAAAGAAAATTATGTCGTAAATTAAGAAAAAGGTGGGTACAGGATATGGAGAAAAATCAAGTAATAGGCAGGCAGAAATATAGTGCAAGAAAGAACAGAATAGAATAAAAATGTGGAATGTAAGGTAACGAGGTAGGTTAAAGAAAAATTGATATAGGATAAGAAGATAAGATAATCTGAAAAACATTACAGCTGAAAGGTAGTAAGAAAGTGGAGAGAACAGAATAGAAATGACGGTGGTGAAAGGTTAAAAGAAAAGTACATGTGAGAAAATATATAAAAAATATGCGAGTTAGGATATAGTGGAAGTAGTCACAGGATATAATGAAGTATGAAAGAACGAAGAACGTGGGGAAGATTAACGCCAAAACTTCAGAAAGATGCGGTACTGAGGAAGTCTCTTAATAATAATCCGAACATTTGATGAGAGTTTCGGAATATCAGCTTGTGTGACGGATTTATCAATGAATGCAAAAAGACGCAAAGCAAATCAATTCTTTGCGAAGTTTTTAACGACGAGTGTGCTATTGATGGCTTATTGCTACCTTTTATTATTTAATCCTACATGTTTGTTGATGCATTACGTTTTCATTAAAAAAACATCGAATAAAATGAATAAACCAAAGAAAGATTTATCTCAGACCGTTGCCATGGTAACGGCATCTCCATGTACAAGGTACGAGAAACACAAGTTTACACAAGCTGGTGGGGAAAATCCAAGCAATAGAAATTGTTAGGATTTGTAAAAGTAATGTTGTGCTTTATTGAAGTCTTTGCTTAACACACCTATTATAAATTGGTAACAAAATTAATGGCCCAATAACATTACACACATTTTGTCACGTTCATTTATATTATTTGAAAGAAACGCATTAACTCCCGAATTTACAAAAACATTCGATTTAAAAAAGCTGTCGACTTTTTGTTTTTTACCTAAAACTTTCATACTTTTCCAACATAATGTTCAAGCTTTTGAGGTGCATTACGAAAAAAACGAAGCATACACATATTCGTTTGAATACTTATTAAAAAAACAGTTAACTGGTATCAAAGTCAAATACGAGACTCCTTTGATCTAAAATCTTTAGGTTTGTGCACGCGGAGAAATCGTATGTCACGTGACAGTGTGGCGGAGAAACCGTATGTCACGTGACAGTGTCAGTATCTGTCCTCACTCCGACATAAGAGTGGATGTGTTGTATGAAGTACAAGAGATATTCATATTTTAGACGACTCTTGATGATGTATTAAGCAAATGCCAAGACGAAGGAAATATTCTGATCGTGAATGCATTTCAGAGGTAATAGCGACACGGAGCTGTGGAACCGAGGAGCCCTGTTGATCGTTCATATTATATAAGGAATTCCAACAATTCAATAATTGATTTCCATTGTGTCCGACCCTTTTGCCTGGCGTTGAGGCCTACAATATTCCTTGGAAGAAACTGCGTTATATAAGTTCAGCTTAACCTACAACGTAAAGTCCTTAACATATTTATTTATTTAAATGTTAATGAAAAAACCTCGTACATATAAAATAATCAGCTTTGTTGTACTACAGTGGGGAAATAACGATAGGTTGAATGCAGGAACTAATTCATAATCACGTAATGGTTGTTCCTATTTACTATTAATAAGTACGCGACGAACGATTAATTAGTAATTGGTACTAATTAGCTCTGATTCGGGTTATTAAATCCGTGAAGTAATAGTGCATACAGTAATTAATTTAGCTTCAGGGAATTATACATGCATTAAACTAATCATTTCAGGATCGGGTTATGAAATAAGTGAGGTACTTACATATGCAGTCTACTAACCGGTTCAGGTTCTGATATGAAATCCGTGATATGCATAAATACATATGCACTAAACTAAACAGTTCCGCTTTGCCTTATGAAATGCGTGAGTTACTCTTATATGCAATTAACTAACTAGTTCAGGTAAGAGTTACGAACACATTGAGCTACTCATATAACCATTAAACTAACCAGTTAGGGTTCATGTTATGAAATCCATGAGGTACATATGCACTAAACTAACCAATTCAGGTCCGTGTTATGAAATGCGTGAGATATTTTATATATGCATTAAATTACCAGTTCAGGTTTGGGTTATAAAATCCGTGAAGTAATGATAATTGCACTAATTGAACAGTTCAGGTTTTAGGTTATTAAATCCGTGAGGTATGTGTTTATGCATTAACATTACCAGTTCAGGTTTGGACAATTAAATGTGTGAGGTTATATTTTCAGTACGTAAAGAAGTCAAGTATCTGCTATTAAATCTGCTTCGTACATTCAGTGACCTAACCTGTTCAGATTCGAGTTATTAAATATTTGAAATACTAGTATGCATTAACTTTACAAGTTCAGATTCAATTTTGGGCTAATAAATCCGTGCATTCAGTGCATACATATATATATATATATATATATATATATATATATATATATATATATATGTGTGTGTGTGTGTGTGTGTGTGTGTGTGTGTGTGTGTGTGTGTGTGTGTGTGTGTGTTCGTGGATACTAGTATGCACTAACTCAATCAGTACAGACTTGGGCAATTAAATCTGTGATATACTGGAACTCAGATGAAGCATTTCACAGAAATGTTAGAGTTAGTATTGTGTGACACAATATTTGATAATTTTGTTGATTTTGTTGTTTACTTAACGAATATACTCAGTACGAGTTGATTAAAGTGTCAGGAATCATCGTTAGCAACAATTTTAAGTTTATGTCAAGTACTCTAATCTTTTTCTTATGACTTTCAGTGCATGTTTGGCCATCGCAAATGCTGCTGCATCAAAACATCAAAAATTAAGTAAGTCAGGTAGATTTAAATCAAACGATTTCCAGCAAATATTTATTAATATCGAAACAAAGCTTATACCAAATATAATATAGCCTATTATTTCAAACAAACATAATACCCCGTAAATACGTTTTAACTAAAATCCAAAAAATGAAAAAAATCATCTAATTTCGTAAAATCGCTTTTTTAAATTTTCTCTAATTTTAACCATGCATAATTATACTTACTTGAAGCCATAGCAAAAAATTTTATTGTGAAATATTTCTCAGAAATATTTTATTATCGCAACATTAGAACCAATGAATGGAAAGGCGATATTAGATGTTCAAGAGTGTCAAACTGCAAAGTATGGGTGTTTATACATATACACACACACACACACACACACACACACACACACACACACACACACACACACACACACACACACACATATATATATATATATATATATATATGAAAATCAGCTTAATTTCTCGAAGTAGTTTTATCAGAAATTCTCAAACTTGTCAAAGTATAAAATTTTAAACAAATGTATTAACTATTCGAAAATAAATGAAAGAAAAAATGTATGGATGTGGTGTCAGAAGTTGAAGTTTCGACAGTCTCGAACAGTAAATAAAGACGTCAATATCTTCATAGATGAAAAAAAATCGAGGAGAGTCTATGAACGGATTTGTTGTTAGTTTTAGTTTTTTTAGGTAAAATATTTGTTGTTGGATTTCTGTATCACTTAGGCTATTCAAATCCGGTAAAACTTTTATTTCTGTAAATAAACAAATTTGGCTGTTAACAGAAATATAAAACTTTATATTGAAATAATATTACAGTCTAATTGCGTGGGTAATAAGTTCCTTTTGTTTATTTTGCAACAAACTTAGAAACTATCGACGAATTAAAGCTTCGCAAGGCAATATAATCTGACTGCGAATCTCTACAAATATTTTATTTGATAATACTTGATTTTTCAATTGTTGCATCAATTCAACTTTAATTCCAAACCACTCGAGTTGATTAATAAAATAAAATTTTTTAGAATAAAAGTGAAAACTTTAATATCGGTTGAGTGGAATTGGTTTGATCAATTCTGCTGTGCATCGGCAAGGGTTCCCGCATTAATTGCAATATTTCTGCTTCCCGTCCAATTCTTGATTTCTCTCTCTCTCTCTCTCTCTCTCTCTCTCCCTCTCCCTCTACTTCCCTCCTTCACTCATCTCTCTCTCCCTATATTGTGGCAGAAATCATAGCGTTAAATAACAGAGTGTGAATAAACTTATTAATCTAAAGTAGAGTAATACATATGGTACAGGATTAATAAATGAACTTGATTTAAATTGGATAATGAGTTATAAGAACGGCCAGCATTGTAATACACAGACTCGGTACCTAGGATTGAATACCAATCATATTCTTAAGATTAATTATAATGTGTGTGTGTGTGTGTGTGTTATGTGTAAAAAAACGGTCTATTGGAACATGAGCTATTCGAACGAAATGAGCAAATAGAGTGGTCATCATGGGAAATACAAAATTATTTTAAAGGATTACTAAGTATTTACTGTGTGTGTGTGTGTGTGTGTGTGTGTGTGTGTGTGTGTGTGTGTGTGTGTGTGTGTGTGTGTGTGTGTTATGTGTAAAAAACGGTCTATTGCAAAATGAGCTATTCGAACGAAATGAGCAAATAGAGTGGTCATCATGGGAAATACAAAATTATTTTGAAGGATTACTAAGTATTTACTGTGTGTGTGCGCGCGTGTGTATATGTGACAGACAGACAGACACACACACACACACACTCACTCACACACACACACACGCACGCACGCACATGCACATACGCGCACACACACACACACACACACACACACACACACACACACACACACACACACACACACACACACACACACACACACACACACACACACACACACACACACATATATATATATATATATATATATATATATATATATATATATATATAGAGAGAGAGAGAGAGAGAGAGAGAGAGAGAGAGAGAGAGAGAGGGGGAGATTTAAAAGAGAATAGATTGATTGCCTCTTTCTAAACAAAGACAGTTTTCTAACCATCAACTATACAAATTATCCTTTGGAAAGGAACATAATAAAGCTCGTAGTATTATTGTCTTAGAGCACTGATTAATTAAACACGAAGCACGAAGCACGAAGCACGCATCAGTAAACTGTATTGTGGCATGGCAGGAAAAATGCTGTTCTGTAATTTTCAATGCAAATGTGGCAACTAATTAAACAGACGCGCGCTTGTGTGTGTGTGTGTGTGTGTGTGTGTGTGTGTGTGTGTGTGTGTGTGTGTGTGCATGTGTGTGTACGTGTGCGTGCGCGCGCTTGTTAGGTTTGAGTATAGAATATAAATACTACTGACTGGTTTATTTTAAAACAGCAGGTGGCAAATATTACTTTCTGATATTGTTGTTAAAGAAAGTTTCGACTTCAGTTGTCGTATTACTGGCGTAACTCAAATCGTGGAGCGCTCGGCAACACGTTGTGTAGTGTCCGTGACTAGTGGTAAACCTTTAAAAAGATTGTAGCCATAGAAACATCGGCATCGATAATGTGACTAAATTTTATGTGGAACCCGTGTTAAACTATTGAGTGGGATTTGTGGCAAACTATTACGTGAAGTAGTGGCAAACTATTAAATGGGATCTGTGACAAACTAATACGTGATGTATTGGCAAACTAATGCATGAGGTAGTGGCAAACTATTACGTGAAGTAGTGGCAAACTATTAAATGGAATCTGTGACAAACTAATACGTGATGTATTGGCAAACTAATACATGAGGTAGTGGCAAACTATTACGTGAAGTAGTGGCAAACTATTAAATGGGATCTGTGTCAAACTAATACGTGATGTATTGGCAAACTAATACATGAGGTAGTGGCAAACTATTACGTGAAGTAGTGGCAAACTATTAAATGGGATCTGTGTCAAACTAATACGTGATGTATTGGCAAACTAATGCATGAGGTAGTGGCAAACTATTACGTGAAGTAGTGGCAAACTATTAAATGGAATCCGTGACAAACTAATACGTGATGTATTGGCAAACTAATACATGAGGTAGTGGCAAACTATTAAATGGAATCTGTGACAAACTAATACGTGATGTATTGGCAAACTAATACATGAGGTAGTGGCAAACTATTGAATGGGATCTTTGACAAACTAGTACGTGAGGTAGTGGTAAACTACTACGTGACGTAGCGACAAATTATTACGTGAGGTAGTGGCTAACTATTGAATGGGATCTGTGACAAACTAATACGTGAGGTGGTGGCAAACTATTACGTGAAGTAGTGGTCAGCTATTAAATGGGATCTATGACAAACAAATACGTGAGGTAGTGGCAAACTATTACGTGAATTAGTGGCAAACTATTGAATGGGTTCTGTGACAATCTAATACGTGAGGTAGTGGCAAACTATTAGGTGTGGTAGTGGCTAAATATTGAGTGGAATCTGTGACAAACTAATACGAGAGATAGTGGCAAACTATTACGTGAATTATAGGCAAACTATTGAGTGGGATCTGTGACAAACTAATACGTGAGGTAGTAGCAAGCTATTACGTGAGGTAGTGGAAAACTATTGAGTGGGATCTGTGACAAACTAATACGTGAGATAGTAGCAAACAAACACGTGAGGTAGTGGAAAACTATTGAGTGGGATCTGTGACAAACTAATACGTGAGATAGTAGCAAACAAACACGTGAGGTAGTGGAAAACTATTGAGTGGGATCTGTGACAAACTAATACGTGAGATAGTAGCAAACAAACACGTGAGGTAGTACCTAACTATTGAATGGGATCTGTGACAAACTAATACGTGAGGTGGTGGCAAACTATTACGTGAAGTAGTGGTAAACTATTCAATGGGATCTGTGACAAACTAATACGTGTGGTAGTGTCAAACTAATAAATGAGGTTGTGGCAAACTATTACGTGAAGTAGTGGCAAACTATTGGAGGGGATATGTGACAAACTAATACGTGAGGTAGTGGCAAATTATTACGTGAGGTAGTGGCTAAATATTTAATGGAATCTGTGACAAACTAATACGTGAGACAGTGGCAAACTATTACGTGAAGTAGTGGCAAACTATTGAATGGGATCTTTGACAAACTAGTACGTGAGGTAGTGGTAAACTACTACGTGAGGTAGTGGCAAATTATTACGTGAGGTAGTGGCTAACTATTGAATGGGATCTGTGACAAACTAATACGTGAGGTTGGGGCAAATTATTACGTGAAGTAGTGACAAACTATTGAATGGGATCTGTGATAAACTAATACGTGAGGTAGTGATAAACTACTACGTGAGGTAGTGGCTAATCATTGAATGGGATCTGTGACAAACTAATACATGAGGTAGTCGCAAATTATTACGTGAGGTAGTGGAAAACTATTGAATAGGATCTGTGACAAACTAATACGTGAGGTAGTGGCTAACTATTGAATGGGATCTGTGTCAACTAATATGTGAGGTAGTGGCAAACTATTACGTGAATTAGTGGAAAACTATTGAGTGGGATTTGTGACAAACTAATACGTGAGATAGTAGGAAACAAACACGTGAGGTAGTACCTAACTATTGAATGGGATCTGTGACAAACTAATGCGTGAGGTATTGGCAAACTATTACTTGAAGTAGTGGCAAACTATTGAATGGGATCTGTGACAAACTAATACGTGTGGTAGTGGTAAACTAATACGTGAGTTAGTGGCAAACTATTACGTGAAGTAGTGGCAAACTATTGAATGGGATCTGTGACTAACTATTACGTGAGGTAGTGGCAAACTATTGAGTATTGTCTGTGGAAAATTATTTCGTGGGGTATGTGGAAAACTATTGCGTGGGGTCTGTGGTAACCTATTGTACAGGGTCTATGGTGAACAATTGCGTAGGGTCTGTTCGAAAATATTGCGTGCAGTCTGTGATAAACTATTACGTGGTGTCTGATATAAACTATTATGTGGGGTCTGTGGCAAAGTATTGCGTGGGGTCTGTGTGAAAATTATTACTTTAGATATGTGGCAAAGTATTGCGTGGGGTCTGTGGTAAACTATCACATTGGGTCTGTAGGATACTATTGCGTAAGTTCTGTGACAATCTATTGCGTGGGGGCCTGTGGCAAACTAATGCGTGGGGTCTGAGCCAAATTATTACGTTAGTTATGTGGCAAACTATCACGTTTGGTCTGTAGGAAACTATTGTAAGGGGTCTATGGAAAACTATTGCGTGGGGTCTGAGACAACCATTGCGTAGGATCTGTCACAAATTAATGAGTGTGATCTGTGGCATACTATTGCGTATGGTATGTGGTAAACCATAACTATTGCATGGGATCTGTAGCAAACTATTGAGTGCGGTCTATGGCAAACTATTGAGTGAGGTCTGTGGAAAACTATTGAGTAGGATCTGTGGAAACCTATTGCGTAGCTTTTGTGGAAAACTATTGAGTGGGATCTGTGGAAACCTATTGCGTAGGTTTTGTGGAAAACTATTGCGTAGTTCTGTGACAAACTATTGCGTGGGGGCTGTGGGAAACTATTGCGTAGGGTCTGTGAAAAACTATTGAGTAGGATCTGTGGAAACCTATTGCGTAGGTTTTGTGGAAAACTATTGCATGGGATCTGTGGCAAACTATTGCGTAGTTCTGTGATAAACTATTGCGTGGGGGCTGTGGCAAACTATTGGGTGGGGGCTGTGGGAAACTATTGCGTGGGGGCTGTGGCAAACTATTGCGTGGGGGCTGTGGGAAACTATTGCGTGGGACTGTGGCAAACTATTACGTGGGGTCTGTGGCAAACTTTTGTATCGTGTCTGTAAAATGCTATCTCATATAGTCTGCGGCAAACTATGGCATGGGGTCGTTAGCATATTATTGTTTGAGGTCTGTAGCGAATTATTTGCGTGGAACCCGCAACAAAAGTTTGTGTGTGACTTGTGATAAAATTTATTAAATCTCCGATATTCTCCGAGAGAGGGTGCTTCTATTACGGACTGTATGGACAGCACCCGAGTGTAAACGAAACGTCCGAATACAAAAAAAAGTTGGAGTTTGTAGTAACTTTATAGTTAACTAATAATCCTGTAAAAATTTACATAATTAATAGAGTTTCAATATTTATATATAGGAAGAAGCACCAAGCGACAACTACAAAACGGAAATGAGGAAAAAGGAAAGAATCGACAATAAGTAGAATAATTTGAACTGATCTTTTTAAAGACGAAAATAAAGATTAAGCTCTTATTTCCGTAAACTTGATAACAATAAATTCATTACAGCTTACCTTAAAATAAATAAATAAGAAAGAAAATATGGTGTGAAAAACTATTCTTTTCGGTGGAGTTTATTTCAAACAAATTTTTTTAAATTATTATTATTATTATTTTAACATTAAATAAACAGGTAAATAAATATACAATTCACTTAAAACGTAAATAAGATCGTGGTTAGAAAGGTAAGGATTTTAATAGTATAAATACTATAATAAGATTGAAATTGGTCGAATGAGTCAGCTGTTAGCCTGATATGAGGCCTACTTCAAGGTGAAGTCATAAACCGACAGAACTAGGTGAAGTGTGTCAATGAAGGCTGTTAACATAAATGGCATAGGCTTTCAGAGCAGTTCCCAGGATAACTGTTTAATCTGTTTCTACGAATATAACGAGTATTTCTATATTAATTATAAAGAACTAAAAGTAGATATGTTACTTAAAGTATGAGAAATTAATGTACTAAGAATTCATGCAAGCAAATTAATGTACAAAAACTTGAACTTATATAAGTATAGTCCAAATTAATTGTGGGTAAATAATTTAAAATGGGGTGAACAAATTGTTAAACTGTACTTAAGCCGAAAAGTAGGTTGAAAAGTGGTCAGATCAGCAACTCTTCGAGAATTAAGTGTGAACTAAAACTTGTGAAGTAGTGTAATTAAGTGTGTAATATTTAAAAATGTGTAATAGTAATTTTGTGTAATTTTTCAGTGACAGGTGCCTTAAAATATCACAATTGATAACGATATTGTCACAGGACATGTGATAATGATTCGAACAAACGAATATATAAATTAAAATGTATAGATTTCGAATTAAAGTATGAGCAAACTGATCGAATGTTGCAAAGGTAGTTAAGTCGTTTTGGGAAAATAAAGTGATTTTCCATCCGTTAGATCATTTTCTTTTGTAAACGGCAACAAATTTCGCGTATTGTAGAACACTAAATTTGATAAACTTACGTTGAAATGTTAAGTTACAAAAATTGCTTTAAAGGATAAACATCAACAGTTTTAGTGAACTAAGGTTTTGGAAGTTTAAATTAGAACAGATGATTAACTGTAAGCAAACAAGGGAACTTGTGTCAAGCGCATGCTACAACTGCAATCAACCCCACTGAATGGACGTCACAGATTAGGCCTAAGCTAATTAACAGTACAGTATAACCGACACTCGGCGATGATAACCTTAACGGTTTTTCGCCGGAAAAAAGTATAACCAACATAATTTAAATTTAGTACAATTTTAAGACCTAATACAATTTAATAAAACTTTAAATTTAACACAAAACAATTAATTAAAAGAAAACTAAAGTTTTAACAGAATAAGGCCTGAGGATGCTAAAACTTTCCGACTGCCAACAGCGTTTCTACCCACAGTTAGACCTGAGCCGAGTGCCAGTATACAAAGTTTCTTGAGATAGACGTGCATTTCTGAATTTTTGCAAACGAGGCAGTGGCAACGCAGGCTTCTAGACCTGTGTGGCGTGACACAGGAAATCGCGACGATTAAATCAAGGATTTGATTAAGGAAAAATTAAAATTAATTGAATAAAATTCGCGTAAGTGTACTTTTTTCAATTTTAGAAAGGTTTGGAATAGTTCGTGCTGGGATTCGGAAGGAACCCCTGCTTCCGTACTAGCCAGGACCAGGACAAGGGCCTATTAGGGGCAGTGTGGCAACGTGGCAACGTGGCAACGTTCTCTGTAAAACAAGGTACAGTTTTACGAATATTTAATTAAAAATTTTACTAGTAGTTAATATTTGTCCAGGATTATTCTTGAGGCAAATAATATTAAATTAAATAAAAATAATAATTAGGTTCAAATTCGAAATTAATAAAATATTTTGAAATTTATTCCCAAAAATTGCTTGAAAGTAAATTATAATTAAACAGATTTAAAGAAAATTAAATATATTAATTAAATAAATAAGTAATAAAAGTTAAATATAAATGTATATAGAAATGTGTGTGTGTGTGTGTGTGTGTGTGTGTGTGTGTGTGTGTGTGTGTGTGTGTGTGTGTGTGTGTGTGTGTTTTGTGTGTGTGTGTGTGTGTGTGTGTGTGTGTGTGTGTGTGTGTGTGTGTGTGTGTGTGTGTGTGTGTGTGTGTGTGTGTGTGTGTGTGTGTGTGTGTGTGTGTGTGTGTGTGTGTCTGTCTGTCTGTCTGTGTGTGTGTGTGTGTGTGTGTGTGTGTGTGTGTGTGTGTGTGTGTGTGTGTGTGTGTGTGTGTGTGTGTGTGTGTGTGTGTGTGTGTGTGTGTGTGTGTGTGTGTGTGTGTGTGTGTGTGTGTGTGTGTGTGTGTGTGTGTGTGTGTGTGTGTGTGTGTGTGTGTGTGTGTGTGTGTGTGTGTGTGTGTGTGTGTGTGTGTGTGTGTGTGTGTGTGTGTGTGTATGTGTGTGAGCGCGCGCAACATAATTGCGAATTAAATATGCATTACTTGAAATATTGTAAACTTGAGAAAGTTTTAATTTATTTTAGTTTTATAAAGAAGTAGAGAATTAAATAAGCCTAAACTATATAAATAATTATAAAATAAATTAAGGACCAATCATTTAAAATTTTGAAGAAAAATAAATAATTCAATTAATCAATTTAAATTATAAAAGTTATTGGGTTATAATTTTAATAAAATGTACAGTTAGTTTTAAGTTACGCAAATAAAAGGTTTACTTCTCACAGCCTTTTAATAAAAAAAAAAATAAGTAACTCTCGAAACACACGATTCTCAAGAAATTTTATTAACTTAGTCCTGCAAAAATTGTGAAATTTGCAAAAAAATCAGCTCGCCAGGTTTTACATAAATTTGACCGCCAGCAAACGTATCAAAGTTTTAATTGAAACTCAGAGGCAGAAGGCAAGTAGACTCTAGTGGTCACAATTCTTTGTGGAACAGCTTTGATAGGTTTTTTACTCCTACGGTGTTTATGCTCTATTGGTCACATTTCTTTGTGGAACAGCTTTGATAGGTTTTTTACTCCTACAGTGTTTATGCTCTAGTGGTCACATTTCTTTGTGGAACAGCTTTGACAGGTTTTTCACTCCTACGGTGTTTATGCTCTAGTGGTCACTTTTCTTTGTGGAACAGCTTTGATAGGTTTTTTTACTCCTACAGTGTTTATGCTCTAGTGGTCACATTTCTTTGTGGAACAGCTTTGACAGGTTTTTTACTCCTACGGTGTTTATGCTATAGTGGTCACATTACTTTGTGGAACAGATTTGACAGGTTTTTTACTCCTACGGTGTTTATACTCTATTGGTCACATTTCTTTGTGGAACAGCTTTGACAGGTTTTTTACTACTACGGTGTTTATGCTCTAGTGGTCACATTTCTTTGTGGAACAGCTTTGACAGGTTTTTTACTCCTACGGTGTTTATGCTCTATTGGTCACATTTCTTTGTGGAACAGCTTTGACAAGTTTTTTACTACTACGGTGTTTATGCTCTATTGGTCACATTTCTTTGTGGAACAGCTTTGACAGGTTTTTTACTCCTACGGTGTTTATGCTCTATTGGTCACATTACTTTGTGGAACAGCTTTGACAAGTTTTCTACTCCTACGGTGTTTATACTCTATTGGTCACATTTCTTTGTGGAACAGCTTTGACAGGTTTTTTACTACTACGGTGTTTATGCTCTAGTGGTCACATTTCTTTGTGGAACAGCTTTGACAGGTTTTTTACTCCTACGGTGTTTATGCTCTATTGGTCACATTTCTTTGTGGAACAGCTTTGACAAGTTTTTTACTACTACGGTGTTTATGCTCTATTGGTCACATTTCTTTGTGGAACAGCTTTGACAAGTTTTCTACTCCTACGGTGTTTATACTCTATTGGTCACACTTCTTTGTGGAACAGCTTTGACAGGTTTTCTACTCCTACGGTGTTTATACTCTATTGGTCACACTTCTTTGTGGAACAGCTTTGACAGGTTTTTTACTCCTACGGTGTTTATACTCTATTGGTCACATTTCTTTGTGGAACAGCTTTGACAGGTTTTTTACTACTACGGTGTTTATGCTCTATTGGTCACATTTCTTTGTGGAACAGCTTTGACAAGTTTTCTACTCCTACGGTGTTTATACTCTATTGGTCACACTTCTTTGTGGAACAGCTTTGACAGGTTTTCTACTCCTACGGTGTTTATACTCTATTGGTCACACTTCTTTGTGGAACAGCTTTGACAGGTTTTTTAATCCTACGGTGTTTATGCTCTATTGGTCACATTTCTTTGTGGAACAGCTTTGACAGGTTTTTTACTCCTACGGTGTTTATACTCTATTGGTCACACTTCTTTGTGGAACAGCTTTGACAGGTTTTTTAATCCTACGGTGTTTATACTCTATTGGTCACATTTCTTCGTGGAACAGCTTTGACAGGTTTTTTACTACTACGGTGTTTATACTCTATTGGTTACACTTCTTTGTGGAACAGCTTTGACAGGTTTTTTACTCCTACGGTGTTTATACTCTATTGGTCACACTTCTTTGTGGAACAGCTTTGACAGGTTTTTTAATCCTACGGTGTTTATACTCTATTGGTCACATTTCTTCGTGGAACAGCTTTGACAGGTTTTTTACTCCTACGGTGTTTATACTCTATTGGTCACACTTCTTTGTGGAACAGCTTTGACAGGTTTTTTAATCCTACGGTGTTTATACTCTATTGGTCACATTTCTTCGTGGAGCAGCTTTGACAGGTTTTTTACTACTACGGTGTTTATACTCTATTGGTCACATTTCTTTGTGGAACAGCTTTGACAGGTTTTTTACTCCTACGGTGTTTATACTCTATTGGTCACACTTCTTTGTGGAACAGCTTTGACAGGTTTTGTAATCCTACGGTGTTTATACTCTATTGGTCACATTTCTTCGTGGAACAGCTTTGACAGGTTTTTACTCCTACGGTGTTTATACTCTATTGGTCACACTTCTTTGTGGAACAGCTTTGACAGGTTTTTTAATCCTACGGTGTTTATACTCTATTGGTCACATTTCTTCGTGGAGCAGCTTTGACAGGTTTTTTACTACTACGGTGTTTATACTCTATTGGTCACATTTCTTTGTGGAACAGCTTTGACAGGTTTTCTACTCCTACGGTGTTTATACTCTATTGGTCACACTTCTTTGTGGAACAGCTTTGACAGGTTTTTTAATCCTACGGTGTTTATGCTCTATTGGTCACATTTCTTTGTGGAACTGCTTTGACAGGTTTTTTACTCCTACGGTGTTTATGCTCTATTGGTCACATTTCTTTGTGGAACAGCTTTGATAGGTTTTTTACTCCTACGGTGTTTATGCTCTATTGGTCACATTTCTTTGTGGAACAGCTTTGACAGGTTTTTTACTCCTACGGTGTTTATGCTCTATTGGTCACATTTCTTTGTGGAACAGCTTTGACAGGTTTTTTATTCCTACGGTGTTTATACTCTATTGGTCACACTTCTTTGTGGAACAGCTTTGACAGGTTTTCTACTCCTACGGTGTTTATGCTCTATTGGTCACATTTCTTCGTGGAGCAGCTTTGACAGGTTTTTTACTACTACGGTGTTTATACTCTATTGGTCACATTTCTTTGTGGAACAGCTTTGACAGGTTTTCTACTCCTACGGTGTTTATACTCTATTGGTCACACTTCTTTGTGGAACAGCTTTGACAGGTTTTTTAATCCTACGGTGTTTATGCTCTATTGGTCACATTTCTTTGTGGAACTGCTTTGACAGGTTTTTTACTCCTACGGTGTTTATGCTCTATTGGTCACATTTCTTTGTGGAACAGCTTTGATAGGTTTTTTACTCCTACGGTGTTTATGCTCTATTGGTCACATTTCTTTGTGGAACAGCTTTGACAGGTTTTTACTCCTACGGTGTTTATGCTCTATTGGTCACATTTCTTTGTGGAACAGCTTTGACAGGTTTTTACTCCTACGGTGTTTATACTCTATTGGTCACACTTCTTTGTGGAACAGCTTTGACAGGTTTTTACTCCTACGGTGTTTATACTCTATTGGTCACACTTCTTTGTGGAACAGCTTTGACAGGTTTTTACTCCTCGGTGTTTATGCTCTATTGGTCACATTTCTTTGTGGAACAGCTTTGACAGGTTTTTACTCCTACGGTGTTTATGCTCTAGTGGTCACACTTCTTTGTGGAACAGCTTTGACAGGTTTTTTACTCCTACGGTGTTTATGCTCTATTGGTCACATTTCTTTGTGGAACAGCTTTGACAGGTTTTTTACTCCTACGGTGTTTATACTCTATTGGTCACACTTCTTTGTGGAACAGCTTTGACAGGTTTTTTACTCCTACGGTGTTTATGCTCTATTGGTCACATTTCTTTGTGGAACAGCTTTGACAGGTTTTCTACTCCTACGGTGTTTATACTCTATTGGTCACATTTCTTTGTGGAACAGCTTTGACAGGTTTTTTACTACTACGGTGTTTATACTCTATTGGTCACATTTCTTTGTGGAACAGCTTTGACAGGTTTTTTACTCCTACGGTGTTTATACTCTATTGGTCACACTTCTTTGTGGAACAGCTTTGACAGGTTTTTAATCCTACGGTGTTTATACTCTATTGGTCACATTTCTTCGTGGAACAGCTTTGACAGGTTTTTACTCCTACGGTGTTTATACTCTATTGGTCACACTTCTTTGTGGAACAGCTTTGACAGGTTTTTTAATCCTCGTACGGTGTTTATACTCTATTGGTCACATTTCTTCGTGGAGCAGCTTTGACAGGTTTTTTACTACTACGGTGTTTATACTCTATTGGTCACATTTCTTTGTGGAACAGCTTTGACAGGTTTTCTACTCCTACGGTGTTTATACTCTATTGGTCACACTTCTTTGTGGAACAGCTTTGACAGGTTTTTTAATCCTACGGTGTTTATGCTCTATTGGTCACATTTCTTTGTGGAACTGCTTTGACAGGTTTTTTACTCCTACGGTGTTTATGCTCTATTGGTCACATTTCTTTGTGGAACAGCTTTGATAGGTTTTTACTCCTACGGTGTTTATGCTCTATTGGTCACATTTCTTTGTGGAACAGCTTTGACAGGTTTTTACTCCTACGGTGTTTATGCTCTATTGGTCACATTTCTTTGTGGAACAGCTTTGACAGGTTTTTTACTCCTACGGTGTTTATACTCTATTGGTCACACTTCTTTGTGGAACAGCTTTGACAGGTTTTCTACTCCTACGGTGTTTATGCTCTATTGGTCACATTTCTTCGTGGAGCAGCTTTGACAGGTTTTTTACTACTACGGTGTTTATACTCTATTGGTCACATTTCTTTGTGGAACAGCTTTGACAGGTTTTCTACTCCTACGGTGTTTATACTCTATTGGTCACACTTCTTTGTGGAACAGCTTTGACAGGTTTTTTAATCCTACGGTGTTTATGCTCTATTGGTCACATTTCTTTGTGGAACTGCTTTGACAGGTTTTTACTCCTCACGGTGTTTATGCTCTATTGGTCACATTTCTTTGTGGAACAGCTTTGATAGGTTTTTTACTCCTACGGTGTTTATGCTCTATTGGTCACATTTCTTTGTGGAACAGCTTTGACAGGTTTTTTACTCCTACAGTGTTTATGCTCTATTGGTCACATTTCTTTGTGGAACAGCTTTGACAGGTTTTTTACTCCTACGGTGTTTATACTCTATTGGTCACACTTCTTTGTGGAACAGCTTTGACAGGTTTTTTACTCCTACGGTGTTTATACTCTATTGGTCACACTTCTTTGTGGAACAGCTTTGACAGGTTTTTTACTCCTACGGTGTTTATGCTCTATTGGTCACATTTCTTTGTGGAACAGCTTTGACAGGTTTTTTACTCCTACGGTGTTTATGCTCTAGTGGTCACACTTCTTTGTGGAACAGCTTTGACAGGTTTTTTACTCCTACGGTGTTTATGCTCTATTGGTCACATTTCTTTGTGGAACAGCTTTGACAGGTTTTTTACTCCTACGGTGTTTATACTCTATTGGTCACACTTCTTTGTGGAACAGCTTTGACAGGTTTTTTACTCCTACGGTGTTTATGCTCTATTGGTCACATTTCTTTGTGGAACAGCTTTGACAGGTTTTTACTCCTACGGTGTTTATACTCTATTGGTCACACTTCTTTGTGGAACAGCTTTGACAGGTTTTTACTCCTACGGTGTTTATGCTCTATTGGTCACACTTCTTTGTGGAACAGCTTTGACAGGTTTTTACTCCTACGGTGTTTATACTCTATTGGTCACACTTCTTTGTGGAACAGCTTTGACAGGTTTTTTACTCCTACGGTGTTTATGCTCTATTGGTCACATTTCTTTGTGGAACAGCTTTGACAGGTTTTTTACTCCTACGGTGTTTATGCTCTAGTGGTCACACTTCTTTGTGGAACAGCTTTGACAGGTTTTTTACTCCTACAGTGTTTATACTCTATTGGTCACATTTCTTTGTGGAACAGCTTTGACAGGTTTTTTACTACTACGGTGTTTATACTCTATTGGTCACAATTCTTTGTGGAACAGCTTTGACAGGTTTTTTACTCCTACGGTGTTTATACTCTATTGGTCACACTTCTTTGTGGAACAGCTTTGACAGGTTTTTTACTACTACGGTGTTTATACTCTATTGGTCACACTTCTTTGTGGAACAGCTTTGATAGGTTTTTTACTCCTACGGTGTTTATGCTCTATTGGTCACACTTCTTTGTGGAACAGCTTTGACAGGTTTTTTACTACTACGGTGTTTATACTCTATTGGTCACACTTCTTTGTGGAACAGCTTTGACAGGTTTTTTACTACTACGGTGTTTATGCTCTAGTGGTCACATTTCTTTGTGGAACAGCTTTGATAGGTTTTTTACTCCTACGGTGTTTATGCTCTATTGGTCACATTTCTTTGTGGAACAGCTTTGACAGGTTTTTTACTCCTACGGTGTTTATGCTCTAGTGGTCACACTTCTTTGTGGAACAGCTTTGATACGTTTGTCAGTCAAAAATATCTAGAAATAGGAATTAAGATTTTCTGACATTAAATTTTTTACTTGGCTTAAATTTTGAAAACTGAAAATAAAGCATATGTCATTAAACGGAGATTTTCTAATGTTTTTAAACACTGGCCTTGTAGTTTCTCGAGAAATCTTTTAAAAATAAAAATAATAATTGTTACAGAACATAACTACTGTTATTCGTCAAATTTCGTAGTGTATGAAGTGAAATAATATGACGAACAAAGAATGTTTTACATACCGACAAGAATTCAGAACATATAACGAGTATTGCGTTCTGTTTTGCATTCTAGATGTGTGTGTGTGTGTGCTCGCGCGAGCGCGTGCGTGTGAGATCGTGCCACTAACTTTGAATGGAGTTTCACTCACCTCCTAGACGTAGCTCAGCAGTTGCCTGTACAGTCTCTCCTTCAGAGGTCACCACGCATTGGTACATGCCTTGATCCTCCCTCTGCACGGAGGTTATTGTCAGTTTGGGATGTTTCGTCTGGCTTTCTGAACGTCTCAATCGCTGTCCATCTTTCAACCACATTACCTACAATGAAAATTAACATTGTTAGCGAAGTCCGATTGACAAATGACCATTTATTGAGCACCGACCCTGATTCTTAGAACAAGATTTGAGAGTTATTAAATTTGTGTCCGTTCTCAATGTTCGCAATTTTTATCCGATTCGATTCAAACGTTGTACAAAAGTTGAAATTTGCAAATTGTAGAATCATTTAAAAATAGTGACCCTTTAAATCTTTTAAAAATATCATAACTTTTTTATTTTACACCTTTTCAAGGGTTTGATTTTATCGTTTTGAATGAAATCAAGGCTTGAAATCGTAAAAATGAAAAAAAAAATTGTGGTATAATGTATAAAGCGGTAGTTTGAAGAGCTGCTAATACACTTTCCTCAATCGTATAACTGTCATAATAAACAGTTTTCCACGAGATGAAAATTAAATAATTCGAAAATTAAAAATCACAAATAATTGATTTAACTGAAATACAAATTGTTCAATCCCATACATGCTAAGTCCAGTCGGTGTGTGTCTTACATGGGGGACAGGATCAGCGCTTATTTCACTTTGCAGTGCCTACTTCACAGTTTTGTTCTTTTTTAAAATCTCAATAAATGGCAAAATGGCTAAAAAATGGTA
Source organism: Callitettix versicolor (assembly GCA_022606455.1). NCBI lineage: Eukaryota > Metazoa > Arthropoda > Insecta > Hemiptera > Cercopidae > Callitettix > Callitettix versicolor. The sequence goes on along the minus strand of CM040182.1, from coordinate 70,435,227 downwards.
TCTTTTAGTGGCTTAGTCACTAAAAATGACTAAATAAAAATAATTACTTAAAAAAATAAAAAAACGATTTTTAAAAACAAAATACAAAAAATATACACAAAAATTATATATTTCATAATTAAAAGAAATGAAAATATGAAATACAATTGATTTAAAAAGATAAAACAAGGAATTAGAATAAATGCTGAAAAATATTTTCCGAGTATTTAGTTAATAAATTACGAATTTATATGTGAAGTTCGTACAATAAATGCAGTCCGGGGCTGCATCTCAATATATTTGCACTAAACAGCCCCGGACTGCATTTATTGTACGAACTTCACATATAAATTCGTAATTTATTAACTACATACCCGGAAAATATTTTTCAGCATTTATTCTAATTCCTTGTTTTTATCTTTTTACATCAATTGTATTTCATATTTTCATTTCTTTTAATTATGAAATATATAATTTTTTATGTATTATTTTATATTTTGTGTTTAGCATTCGTGTTTTTTATTTTTTTAAATAATTTTTTGTATTTTTAAATATTTTATAAAAGGACGGAAAGAATACTGGACAGGGACAAGAATCAAACTTAACTGCCTGGCCTTTGCACTCCTCTCAAATAGTTGGGAAGAAACGGAACAGCAAATCAAATTGCTGAAAAACATAGCAGGAAAGGTCGGCTTACGGATATCCTTCGAAAAGACGGAAATAATGCCGACTAAAAAGTCGGAAAAAAAGTCTATAAAAATAGAAGGCGAACGAATAAAGACAGTGAATAATTTGGGGGAAAATATCACGAGAAACATAGCCGAAAAACTGGCAATAAAAAATAGAACGAACAAATTAAAGAAGGCCCTAAAGTTAACTTGGGGAACGTATAAGAAAAGTCGCTTTCCATAAAGTCAAAAATCAGACATTATAATACGGCCACAAGACCGGAAGTGACTTATGCCGCGGAAACTTTGTTAATCTAAGAAGCCGAAACAGAACAGAGGAGCTTCAATAAGTGGAAAGGAAAATATTGAGAACCATTGTCAACAAAAAACACATGGTAGAAGGAACATACAGACTGCTGCCAAGTTCAGCCATCTATCAGGATAATGAACATCTGTTAGATAATATTAGAAAGAGGAGACTGGCTTTTTATGGACACCTAATAAGGCTACCAGAGGAAAGACTGACGAAGAAGCTCCTAAATTACCAACTCAAGATGAAAGTAAAGAATGAGTGGCTTAAGGACGTGGAACAGGATCTAAAAGAATTAGGGATAACGGAGGAACGTCTGAAAGAAGGAAGGGAAAAACCAATCCTTAGGGATAAAAACACTAGATTAAAATTTAAAGAAGGAACAAAAAAGTTGCCTTTTACTTGGAAGAAGTTAGACTACAGAGATCTATAAGACTGAAAAAGTATTGGGAGAATCTCAAAAACCTAAAAGAACCAAAGTTGAAAGCCCAAAAGAACCAAATTGACTAAATGTGCTCCATTGAGGGCTAAAAAAAAGACGGAAATGAACGATATATCTTCAATTTCATATTTTCAATGAAATTTTAAAATACTATTTTTGAAGATTTTAACGCTTTTTAATACAATTAAATTACATTTTCAAAGAAATGAAAAATTAAAATTAAAATTTTGAATCACGGCATTTTGAAATAGCCTATATTAATTGATATCGTTTGGCGATTAACTTGACTAAGCTTTTAAAAACTGACTTTTGTGCGAAAATATTCTTCATAATAATATAATCCCGGTAGGAATTTTTCTGGTGTCCAACTATCTTACAGTTTTTTGAAGATATAACAATGTACCCTAACCGGTGTTGATTTAATTTTTATATTTTCAATGAATTAAATATTGTAAATGCCAATTTATGTCAATTGAATCAATAACATTGATTACGGTTTTGAAATCATACTCGTATTTGAAAAAAATATAACAAAAAAATACAAAATTTTAAAGATTTATAGATTTATAATGGCCGCCGTTTTAAAACTTTGTATTTTTTCGCTGAAGAACGAACTTGACTATGGTATTACAAAAATCGCTTTTCTTCCAACTTCGAAACAAATTAGTTCACTAAAATTTCAAATTACATTTGATCACTACCGTTAAAAGTTCGCATTCCCAACAGAATTTACATTTAAAACGATTTTTTGCATATTTTAACGATGATAACAATCGCGAAATCAGAATTTTATTAGTTAAGAGAAAACACGATTTTAAAAAATCTGACTGCCATTATATAACTGTTCAGGTTTTCCTGGCTGCTTGGAGAGTTTCTTGGCAACGTTGTCAGTCAGTTCAACGACTTGAGAAACAACTGTCATTTTTGTTCAGGTTGTGAATAACACTAAAGCATGATACTCATAATTAATTATAATTTCAATACCGGTTTTATAACTATCATTTTTAAAAAAACTATTTGATTACTTAAGAACCACGTCTTGCTGCTTTGTACCACTCACTGATTCGGTTCTTTTAGGCAAACCTTCAGTTTGTGTTGCGATCTGACTTACCTAATTAAAAACTACCGCCCACAGGCATTTTTGAAAACCACCCCATACACCTTTTACCCTTTAAAGATGAATTTCATTACTTCTTAAAGATATTTTGTACACTTTACATTCAGAATAAGAAGAAAATTATTACTTATATCTAATTTCATAAGTTTTTCGCGAACATTTCTAAAACGATGGAGAAATCTATCGAATTGTAAGCTGGTTTGTCGAAAGCTGGTTATTCAAAAGCTACGTTATTCAAAAGCTACGTTATTCAAAAGCTACGTTATTCAAAACTATGATTTTTAAATTTTATATAAGTATATAAAATGTATGAGGCTTTATTATACCGTTTCTTATCTATAATAGTTGTTTAGAATTTTCAAGGCTAAAGTTGTACAGTGTACAGCCTACACATTAGCAGGCGAGAAAACTTTTGTTAGTAAAAAAAATAGAAATTCATTAAATACATTTTTTAGAAATTTAAGTTATTTAAATTTCATTTTAAAACAGACAGACACACACACACACACACACACACACACACACACACACACACACACACACACACACACATATATATATATATATATATATATATATATATATATATATATTTTGTTTTGGTGTGCAACGATTCAATGTTACAGAAGATAAAAATTGTTTTTTTAAAAATACAATTTAAAATAAATGATATATTGAAAGAGATATTGCGTGAATTTATATTAAAATAAAAAAAACAAATTTCTAAAAGTTGATTTATTAAATTTTGATCTCATTACAGGTTTAATTCATTAAAGTTTCAAATTTAAAAGAAATGCAAGTTACGGTAAAGTTTCCAGTTACTGCTGTATACAGTATACGACTGGCGTTACTGATTATTGTAATAATAAGTATACTGATGTGCCTCTGTGTTTTAGACATAGGCAGGACACTCTGCAATGTGCCTCGGTGTTAGACATAGGCAGGGAAGTCGGCAATGTGCCTCGGTGTTAGACCTAGGCAGGCAAGTCGGCAATGTGCCACGGTGTTAGACTTAGGCAAGGAAGTAGGCAATGTGCCTCGGTGTTAGACCTAGGAAGGGAAGTAGGCAATGTGCCTCGGTGTTAGACCTAGGCAGGGAAGTAGGCAATGTGCCTCGGTGTTAGACCTAGGCAGGGAAGTAAGCAATGTGCCTCGGTGTTAGACCTAGGAAGGGAAGTCGGCAATGTGCCACGGTGTTAGACCTAGGCAGGGAAGTAGGCAATGTGCCACGGTGTTAGACCTAGGCAGGGAAGTAGGCAATGTGCCTCGGTGTTAGACCTAGGCAGGGAAGTAGGCAATGTGCCTCGGTGTGAGACCTAGGCAGGGAAGTCGGCAATGTGCCTCGGTGTTAGACCTAGGCAGGGAAGTAGGCAATGTGCCTCGGTGTTAGACCTAGGCAAGGAAGTCGGCAATGTGCCTCGGTGTTAGACCTAGGCAGGGAAGTCGGCAATGTGCCTCGGTGTTAGACCTAGGCAGGGAAGTAGGCAATGTGCCTCGGTGTTAAAACTAGGCAGGAAACTCTGCAATATGTCTCGGTGTTAGACCTAGGCAGGGAAGTCGGCAATGTGCCTCGGTGTTAGACCTAGGCAGGGAAGTAGGCAATGTGCCTCGGTGTTAGACCTAGGCAAGGAAGTCGGCAATGTGCCTCGGTGTTAGACCTAGGCAGGGAAGTCGGCAATGTGCCTCGGTGTTAGACCTAGGCAGGGAAGTAGGCAATGTGCCTCGGTGTTAGACCTAGGCAAGGAAGTCGGCAATGTGCCTCGGTGTTAGACCTAGGCAGGGAAGTCGGCAATGTGCCTCGGTGTTAGACCTAGGCAGGGAAGTAGGCAATGTGCCTCGGTGTTAAAACTAGGCAGGAAACTCTGCAATATGTCTCGGTGTTAGACCTAGGCAGGGAAGTCGGCAATGTGCCTCGGTGTTAGACCTAGGCAGGGAAGTAGGCAATGTGCCTCGGTGTTACACCTAGGCAAGGAAGTCGGCAATGTGCCTCGGTGTTAGACCTAGGCAGGGAAGTCGGCAATGTGCCTCGGTGTTAGACCTAGGCTGGGAACTGGGCAATGTGCCTCGGTGTTAGCCATAGGCAGAAACCCGACAATGTACCTCGGTCTCTTTGACCTAGGCAGAATATCGGCAAAATACCTCGGTGTGTTAGACCTAGGCGGCTAGGTAGCAAATTTGCCTCGTTGTGGTAGACCTTGGCGACGAACTCGGCAATGTGCCTCGGTTTGGTAGACCTAGGCAGGTAACTCGGCAATGTGCCTCGGTGTGATAGACCTAAGCAAGGAACTCACTCGGCAATGTGTCTCGTGGTGGTATTCCGAGGCGGGGAACTTTCAATGTTCTTCAGTATGTTAGACCTATGCGGGGAGCTCGGCAATGTCCCTCGGTGTGATAAACCTAAGCAGGGAACTCGGATATGTGTCTCGTGGTGGTATTCTGAAGCGGAGAACTTTCAATGTTCCTCAGTATGTTAGACCTATGCGGGGAGCTCGGAAATGTGCCTCGGTGTGATAGACCTAAGCAAGGAACTCGGCAATGTGTCTCGGTTTGGTAGACCTAAGCAGGTAACTCGGCAATGTGCCTCGGTGTGATAGACCTAAGCAAGGAACTCGGCAATGTGTCTCGTGGTGGTATTCCGAGGCGGGGAACTTTCAATGTTCCTCAGTATGTTAGACCTATGCGGGGAGCTCGGCAATGTCCCTCGGTGTGATAAACCTAAGCAGGGAACTCGGATATGTGTCTCGTGGTGGTATTCTGAAGCGGAGAACTTTCAATGTTCCTCAGTATGTTAGACCTATGCGGGGAGCTCGGAAATGTGCCTCGGTTTGATAGACCTAAGCAAGGAACTCGGCAATGTGCCTCGGTTTGGTAGACCTAAGCAGGTAAATCGGCAATGTGCCTCGGTGTGATAGACCTAAGCAAGGAACTCGGCAATGTGTCTCGTGGTGGTATTCCGAGGCGGGGAACTTTCAATGTTCCTCAGTATGTTAGACCTATGCGGGGAGCTCGGCAATGTCCGTCGGTGTGATAAACCTAAGCAGGGAACTCGGATATGTGTCTCGTGATGGTATTCTGAAGCGGAGAACTTTCAATGTTCCTCAGTATGTTAGACCTATGCGGGGAGCTCGGAAATGTGCCTCGGTGTGATAGACCTAAGCAGGGAACTCGGATATGTGTCTCGTGGTGGTATTCTGAAGCGGGGAACTTTCAATGTTCCTCAGTATGTTAGACCTATGCGGGGAGCTCGGAAATGTGCCTCGGTGTGATAGACCTAAGCAGGGAACTCGGCAATGTCCCTCGGTGTGATAGACCTAAGCAGGGAATTCGGCTATGTGTCTCGTGGTGGTATTCTGAGGCGGGGAACTTTCAATGTTCCTCAGTATGTTAGACCTATGCGGGGAGTTCGGCAATGTCCCTCGGTGTGATAGACCTAAGCAGGGAACTCGGCAATGTGTCTCGTGGTGGCATTCTGAGGCGGGGAACTTTCAATGTTCCTCAGTATGGTAGACCTATGCGGGGAGTTCGGCAATGTGCCTCGGTGTGATAGACCTAAGCAGGGAACTCGGCAATGTGTCTCGTGGTGGCATTCTGAGGCGGGGAACTTTCAATGTTCCTCAGTATGTTAGATCTATGCGGGGAGTTCGGCAATGTGCCTCGGTGTGATAGACCTAAGCAGGGAACTCGGCAATGTGTCTCGTGGTGGCATTCTGAGGCGGGGAACTTTCAATGTTCCTCAGTATGGTAGACCTAGGCGGGGAACTCGGCAATGTCCCTCGGTGTGATAGACCTAAGCAGGGAACTCGGCAATGTGTCTCGTGGTGGCATTCTGAGGCGGGGAACTTTCAATGTTCCTCAGTATGGTAGACCTAGGCGGGGAACTCGCTAATGTGTCTCGGTGTGTTAAATTTTTTTTTTTTAATGAATGGGAACAGTCTATTGTCTCGTCATGGATTATATTCCAGAATATACCGAAATATTGGAAGCGACAATGAAAGCAGAGCTTTTGTTTCGTTTTTGTAGAGAACAGATCGATCGATGTTGTGGGGGGGTATTAGGGGAGGGTGTGGTGGTACACAGCAGTTAGTACATATAATCATGTCCTTTGTTTCCTTCATTATTGTTTTATTCTTTCTGTCTGTTTCTCTGCTAGGTTTTACGTTATTTTGTGAATTACGCAACGATTTAAATTAACTTGTATATTATAATGCCTGTAGTGTTTCTTATGAATTGGAATTTTAATTTTTAATCTACTTTTCAATTAATTTAATTTGTCTGTAATGTATTAATTTTTTTATAAATTTGTATTTAAATATTTTTAAGGTTATCATTTAATTTCGTAAAACAACTAAACGGGAAATTATGTATTAACTTTTTTTTAAACTTCTGTCCCTGAATTTTCTGTTTCAAAAACGTTAAAAATATTATAACACTGTGTTGTTTTTCTTTACAAAATAACTGCCGTTACGTGTAAATGGGCAATAGGTTTTGTACAAACGTGTTCACACACACAAATGACTGTTAAGGTAATATATGCATATATAATTAATTAGAAATTATGCAGTTATACCCTATCGCAATAGATATATAGGCCCTACTTTGACGCAACAAAAAATGACTTATTTTGCCTTATATATAGATTATTTCGATAACATATCTGACATTATGAAAACGATACTTCACTACAACTGTAAAATAATCGCATGCAGCTGTCTCGATGTGTTTTGGATTAATATTTTTTGGTATTATACGCTTTTTTTGAAAATCAGATGTCACCATTATAATCGGCAATAAAATCTGCACAAATGGTGGGGGTGATTATGATGATGATGATGCTGACGATGCTGCTGCTGCTGATGATGATGATGCTGCTAATGATGATGATGATGACAATGATAATGATGGTGGCTGTGGTGGTGGTGGTGGTGATGATGATGGCAATGGCGATTTTGATGACGATGACGATGACGACAACGTTGACGATATTATGTTATATTATGATACGATATATTAGATTTTATCATCGGTCGATGGTCATAAGAACAATCATCATGATAGTGGTGGCTGCGGTGGTAACAACAATGATAATAATAATAAACAATAATAATAATAATGATGATGATGATGATGATGATGATGATGATGATGATGATGATGATGATGATGATGATGATAATAATAATAATAATAATAAATAGCATTAAGACTTTATTGAAATTATATTTTAAAGAACAAAAGCCTTTCGTTTCATATTTTTTCAAAAATTGAAATTTTGCATAGTTTTTTTTTATAACTCCAGACCAGAATACTCTTCTCCTTGCTTGCATGCTCCATTGGTCACCTACTCTTTCCACTAATTCCCCCAGCATCATAATGCTGATTTTCCTTTCTTCTTCTACTTCCACTGGGAATTAATTCTGTAATTTCACCCAATGGTGATCTTTCACTCTTACTACGTATCCAGCCAGTTTCCATTTTAACTTGTGTGCTTTTCTCGCCACCTTACTCACTGCTTCTGCTTCAGACTCTCGCCACCTTACTGACTGCTTCTGCTTCACACTCTCGCCCCCTTACTCACTGCTTCTGCTTCACATTCTCGGCACCTTACTCACTGCTTCTGCTTTACACTCTCGCCACCTTACTCACTGCTTCTGCTTCACACTCTCGTTACTTTACATACTGCTTCTGCTTCAGACTCTCGCCACCTTACTCACTGCTTCTGCTTTACACTCTCGCCACCTTACTCACTGCTTCTGCTTCACACTCTCGTTACCTTACATACTGCTTCTGCTTCAGACTCTCGCCACCTTACTCACTGCTTCTGCTTCAGACTCTCGTCACCTTACTCACTGCTTCTGCTTCACACTCTCGTTACCTTACTTACTGCTTCTGCTTCAGACTCTCGCCACCTTACTCACTGCTTCTGCTTCACACTCTCGTTACCTTACTTACTGCTTCTGCTTCAGACTCTCGCCACCTTACTCACTGCTTCTGCTTCAGACTCTCGTCACCTTACTCACTGCTTCTGCTTCACACTCTCGTCACCTTACTGACTGCTTCTGCTTCACACTCTCGCCCCCTTACTCACTGCTTCTGCTTCACATTCTCGGCACCTTACTCACTGCTTCTGCTTTACACTCTCGCCACCTTACTCACTGCTTCTGCTTCACACTCTCGTTACCTTACTTACTGCTTCTGCTTCACACTCTCGCCACCCTACTGACTGCTTCTGCTTCACACTCTCACCACCTTACTCACTGCTTCTGCTTCACACTCTCGTTACCTTACTTACTGCTTCTGCTTCAGACTCTCGCCACCTTACTCACTGCTTCTGCTTCAGACTCTCGTCACCTTACTTACTGCTTCTGCTTCAGACTCTCGCCACTTTACTCACTGCTTCTGCTTCACACTCTCGTTACCTTACTTACTGCTTCTGCTTCAGACTCTCGCCACCTTACTCACTGCTTCTGCTTCAGACTCTCGTCACCTTACTCACTGCTTCTGCTTCACACTCTCGTTACCTTACTTACTGCTTCTGCTTCAGACTCTCGCCACCTTACTCACTGCTTCTGCTTCACACTCTCGTTACCTTACTCACTGCTTCTGCTTCAGACTCTCGTCACCTTACTCACTGCTTCTGCTTCACACTCTCGCTACCTTACTCACTGCTTCTGCTTCAGACTCTCGTCACCTTACTCACTGCTTCTGCTTCACACTCTCGTCACTTTACTCACTGCTTCTGCTTCAGACTCTCGCCACTTTACTCACTGCTTCTGCTTCACACTCTCGTCACTTTACTCACTGCTTCTGCTTCAGACTCTCGCCACCTTACTCACTGCTTCTGCTTCAGACTCTCGCCACCTTACTCACTGCTTCTGCTTCACACCCTCGTCACTTTACTCACTGCTTCTGCTTCACACTCTCGTTACCTTACTTACTGCTTCTGCATCACACTATCGTCACCTTACTCACTGCTTCTGCTTCACAACTACAATATTTTTTATCACCCTCACTTCTATTTAAGATGTTTGACAGTATAAATTAGCTAGATACACACAGCTCAATAATACGTTAAATTTAAATTGACTTTAGAAACTGCCTTCAAAGATTTTTTTAAGGGACCAAAATTTTCTCCACCCATAGTTTATGTTGTTACTCAATTCTTTACTGCCTCTCATCAGAAATGATATCATTTCACATAAATATTTATAGTTTCCACGGGTTCAATTTCCGTTTTCTCTATTATTATAGCAATTTTCCCCGCATTAGTAATTACTTTAGTTTTGTCAAAGTGCAGTTTCAGTCATCTATATTTACTCAGTCTTGCCAATTCTTCTAACATTTCCAGAAGATTCTTGTCTGCAACCATCATCAGCGAACTTCAAATTTGATAAAGAGTACAAATTTTCACTGGTTCCTTTATTTAGACAATACAAGTCTTTGAAGATTTTATTTATAACACAATTAATAAGTAGTGGTGATAGGGAACATCCTTGTTTTTACTCATCTTTCTTCTTAAATTTCTTCTCTTTTACTCCTTCTTCTCCTTCTTCTCGTACAAACCAATAATTTATATATATATTTATATATATAATTTTGTATGTATGCATGTCTGAAATCTATTCTAAAATACCAATTTCATATATAGGTAGTGACTTTGATTCAGATCCACTGATCAATATTTCTCACCTTAATGATCGGAGATAGCAGTATTTACAGTGGAGGCATATATGATCAATGCCACTGCTCGAAGTGGGGGTTATCGAGTGGTTTAGTTGAAAAGAATTTCAGGCATTTACGTACTCGCTGCGTAAAAGGGCTTTTGAGGCTTAGAACTTCGATATGCAAAACCGGGTAGTTAGTTACAGTGTTTCCATGGTATCGAACTTCATTTTGATAGAAATCAACTACAGAGAGGCACAGTATACGACAACCGATCGTTGTACACAAAGCGGAGAACCAATGAAACGCTGTTCTGTACATTACCATACATTCTGCTATACATTTGATGCTGATACACACTTGGAATATGTAATATATATTCTACAACATGAAACGGCATATGGTCGGTCATTATAAAAAAAATCATACCCAAAATTTTCATATGAAACTAATTTGATATGAAGAGAATAATTTATCAAACTAATTACTTACACAATTTTAAAGGTAAATACCCTTAAGGATTTGAACCAAAGTCAATATACATGTTTATTCATTTGTATAGTCCGTACAATTTACGTTTTCGAGAATGTCTCGGTTTTTAATGTGATTCACATGTTTCCATTCGTGAAGGAATTTGTGTGTATATATACATACATACATACACACACACACACACACACACACACACACACAACACATATATTGTTATTATTATATTATTATTATTATTATTATCTGCGCATAGACCCTGTTGGATCACGCAAAGCACTCCGACTCATGTCTTGTTCCTTCTAATCCTCCACACCTCCCTCATCCTGTCCCCATGGATCCTCTTCCGCTCCTCCGTCCATTTTACCGTCCATTTATATATATATATATTTCTCAGGTACATATATATATATATATATATATATATATATATATATATATAATATATATATATATATATATATATATATATATATATATATATATATATATATGTGTGTGTGTGTGTGTGTGTGGGTTTGTATACGCTTCAAAAACTCGAAACGTTCTTCACCGATTGACCTCAAATTTTGAAACATTGTTGAGTATATTCCTGTGAAGGTTTCTAGCATAGTACTTTCAACCACACGCCATTACAATACTTGTCCAGGCCCATACGCCATTATAATACATGCCAAGGCCAAAAATTAATGTAACGTATTTACTTTAAGAATTACTATACCATTCATCCGATCACCATGAAACTTTGGGAAATTGTTGAGTACACCCCCAAAAGAGTTTTAATATAATACTTTCAACCACATGCCATTACAATAACTGCTCAGGCCCAAAATTAATATAAAGTTTTTTTTTAATCATACCATTCATACTTTTTGCATCATACCATTCATCCGATCGCGAAGAAACTTTGGACCGGCAAAGGTAGTCTATTTTCTAACTAAAATTAACCTCGATCACAGAACAAAAAAAAAACGTATTTAACCAGCTCCATATATAAACTACTAAATATTTATTTAGTGGTTTATCTATGGAACTGGTTAAATACATTTTTTTTACTGTTCTGTGATCGAGGTTAATTTTAGTTAGAAAATACTTAACAAAAACAAATTGAGGTATTTAAATTACATCAACGATTTCCAAAAAAAGAAACGCCATGAATGTCCATACGTGTAATACTGAATTTTCTCATTTATTTATTTATTATTCTTATTTCTCGGCGAATTTGCGTGCATCGTCGAAAGTTACCGCGTGTAAGACGTAAAATAATTTGTATTCATTGGGAACATGAAATGAAAACAAATTTTATTTTAATTCTATGGCAGCAGGTAATGGAAAAACAAAAAATATTGTATACCCACAAGTATTGCAAAATTAAACTTACATGAAACGTATGTTTTTTTTGTTTTGTTTTGTTTTGTTTTTTGTTACTCATTTCTCATCCATGCAACCACAATTTACCACAGCGAAGCGTGGCAGGGTACAGCTAATATAGGCTATATACTATTGGCAGCAGTAATACTCAAGCGTGCATTTTAAATAAATAAACCTTAAAGCTTTTGAAAATACAGCAATGGAATGTTAGTTGATATTTTCACTGAACCACTCTGTTAGCAATAATTAGCAATCCAATTAAAATTAAAATACACTGAGAGGAAACAATCCAGATTGAAGAAGTTAATGAAGCTGTACGTCGCTCATTAGGTACTTTCCCCTCTCATTGTTGGATGGAAATTTGCACAGAAATTCTGATTTCGTTTTTTTCTTTTTTTTGGTAAAACTCAGATGGATGCGTGGAAAGAAGCAGTGACCCACACCCAGTATCACGTAAGCACCGGAGCATCCTGATCTTTAAAACACGTACTTAAGGGTTGTTAGAAATATTATACGTAAAATTGTGTGTGTGTGTGTGTGTGTGTGTGTGTGTGTGTGTGTTTTAGTAAATTTTATCAGAATCCATTCAAACTCGAAAAAAAATTAATTCAATAAACAAGTTCGTTACCAATAAAAATCCGTTCATTTTTTCCAAAATAGCTGCGATTCAAAAATTCATATTTTTTTTATTTTAATACTTTATTAAAAATCAAATTTTATGCTCGTGATCAGCGTTAAAACTTCACGTCAGTTAGTCAGGAAAGTGTGGGGTTTTGTCGGCCACAGTTTGTTTTGTAATATTATTATTATTTGTATATTTTGGAGCTTTCGTGTTTACTTAAAATTATATTTTAAAATACAGTGTAAACAAATTTATTTACAACTTCTTAAAAGGTATTTTAGAGGTCCTAACATTACATGATTTTGATTGGGGCGGTCATTTTAATCGCTACTTTTCCTATCGAGATTCGCTATTAACGAATTAGCGATGCCAACTGGGGGGCGTCGCCTCAACGACTAAAAAAAAATATAATCAAAATCTTCACTTGAAATATTAAATCTGCTTACTGTATTGTTCATTTTTCAAATTACCTACTATAAATTTAACGTCTAAAACTTTAAAAAAGTAAGTAACCTGTAACAAATATTTCACTGCAGACAAATTCTTCTGTAACTATTTTTATTTTCGATTAGCTTGGTCTTATAAAAGTAAAATTATTTGTATTTTTAGAAAATTTAACTCCTCTATTTTCTTTAAATCAACACAATATTTCTGGGCGGACGCCTCCTTTATCACCAAAGGTGGTAGCCCTGTCCTCTTCCAATCCAATACAGAATTCTTGGAGCTCTTGCCCCCCCAACCAACAATGAGGTGAATTAGCGCCCCTGATGTAAATTAAAACAAGCGTCTAGTTTTTCCACGGCATTATTGTAATTCTTGCCTATTCCAAGTAATTAAGTTCTAAAAGGCTTTGTAATAAATCACCCATGCTCCAGACTGCGGCTACACAGGCCTACATTGCTTCCCATACCCCTCCCGGCTACATTTATTACCCCTCACTCCTGACTTTCAATCCCTGCTTAGGTTACGAAAAAGAGGAATAAAAACATTTATATTATTGACTAAATTAAATGCCTTCAAAAGGCGCAAATTTTAATACAGTGGCGAATAAAATGAGTGATCATTGATAAAACTTATTTCAGTGCTTCAGGCTGTAACAGCGTTAACGTTACCAATTTTAAACATTTTAAAATTTGTGACTGTTTTTAATTAATGGCATTAATTAGCATCTGGTAATTACTGCTGCATTATACACACCTTCAATGCTTGTTCAGCGTTTCCTTCAATACGTGTATTTGTTCATTCTGACAAGCATTCAAGGATCTTCTCAGTTTTTAAGCATATTAACATAGGCCTAGGCTTCTAGGCTCACGTTCTTGTTGCGTGTTTAGGTTAGGTTAGGTACTCTCGCATTGCTTTATTTACACAAATGATGGAAAATGTCCGGATAAACTGTAATAACAACTGTAACAAGAGTGCTACCTCGCTGACGGGGGCGATGCAGGTGAATACGGCAGTGGAGCCGGAGTCCACTTTAAGGAAGGCCGGCAGAACGTGGACGTTGAGCGGAGACACTACGCGTACCTCGAAGTCAATGGTTACAATACCAGCCGTGCTGTTAGCAGCGCACACGTATACACCGGAGTCTTGCGGAGTGACTGCGTTAATAAGAAAGGAACCGCCGACCATGGAGTGTCTCTCTGACTCCCGGCCTGACGTCATCACCTCCAAATTGTCGCCTTCTTTGCGAAACCACCTGAGAACAAAATAAAAAAACATTAGTGATCATGTACAGTCACGGATACACGTTTCCAAACAAAAATATGTTGAGGTTTTCTGTTATTTTAAAACAGTAAGGTTTGTAGGGATACATACCAAAATACTACATTGGCTGTGTAGAGTACCAAAATAATACATTTGGCTTTTCCCACGTCCCCCAAACACAAATACACACACACACACACACACACACACACACACACACACACACACACACACACACACACACACACACACACACGCGCACACACATGCACACTTGCAGGTGGAGCGGACATGATGTGACAAATTGCATTCAGCTATTAATGTTTGTTTTGATAAAATAGTGCCGATAAGGACATAATCTGTCTTATACTTATAAGCTTTCAGTAATCAATATATTCTACAATTCTGTACTCAGTGTGGATTAAAACTGAGATATTTTACATTCTTTTAATCAAGTTAGATCTTATAACGGTTAATATTGTAGCTTACAATTTATCTCGCATGTATTAGAAAGTTGAAAAACATTTTTAGCGAAATTTCATTAAAAAAGGAGTTGCTTGAGATGGCCATAATGTTAATACTTAAACCTGAATTTTGAAATAAGCCCATGACATTTTTTTATTTTTTGTGAGAGGTCGAAAATACTCTATTTATTTGACGAACGATATTCAAATTATTTTCCAAATTAAATTAAAAATATGAAAATGAATTTCGCTGTGGTCTATTTCGAACTTTTAGTGTAATTTGAAAATTTGAAGTACCAATTAAGAGTGACGGCAAAAAAGTTAAAAGCCGTAGCACGCTGGCTAGTTCCTTAGCCACGTTAACTAGCTCGCAATTAGGAAATTCCCGAGGTGCACAGTTCATAGACTTAACGCGCCGACTAGTTCCTTAGCCACGTCGACTAGCTCGAAAAAAGTTAAAAGCTGTAGCACGCTGGCTAGTTCCTTAGCCATGTCGACTAGCTCGAAAAAAGTTAAAAGCCGTAGCACGCTGACTAGTTCCTTAGGCACGTTAACTAGCTCGCAATTAGAAAATTCCCGAGGTGCACAGTTCATAGACTTAACGCGCCGACTAGTTCCTTAGCCACGTCGACTAGCCTGCAATAATTTAAGAGACGTAGCACGCTGACTATTTACTTAGCCATGTCGACTAACCCGCAATTATTTAAGAGACGTAGCAAGCTGACTATTTACTTAGCCATGTCGACTAGTCCGCAATTATTTAAGAGACGTAGCACGCTGACTATTTACTTAGCCATGTCGACTAACCCGCAATTATTT
Source organism: Callitettix versicolor (assembly GCA_022606455.1). Taxonomy (NCBI): domain Eukaryota; kingdom Metazoa; phylum Arthropoda; class Insecta; order Hemiptera; family Cercopidae; genus Callitettix; species Callitettix versicolor. The sequence continues at coordinate 70,419,583 of CM040182.1, read as the reverse complement.
AAGAGACGTAGCACGCTGACTAGTTCCTTAGCCATGTCGACAAACCCGCAATTATTTAAGAGACGTAGCAAGCTGACTATTTACTTAGCCATGTCGACTAGTCCGCAATTATTTAAGAGACGTAGCACGCTGACTATTTACTTAGCCATGTCGACTAACCCGCAATTATTTAAGAGACGTAGCAAGCTGACTATTTACTTAGCCATGTCGACTAGTCCGCAATTATTTAAGAGACGTAGCACGCTGGCTAGTTCCTTAGCCACGTCGACTAGCCTGCAATTATTTAAGAGACGTAGCACGCTGGCTAGTTTCTTAGCCACGTCGACTAGCTCGCAATTAGTTAAGAGACGTAGTACGCTGTCTAGTTCCTTAGCCACGTCGACTTGCTCGCAATTAGTTAAGAGACGTAGCACGCTAACTAGTTCCTTAGCCTCGTCGACTAGCCTGCAATTATTTAAGAGACGTAGCACGCTGACTAGTTCCTTAGCCACGTCGACTAGCTCGCAATTATTTAAGAGACGTAGCACGCTGACTATTTCTTTAGCCACGTCGACTATTCCGCAATTATTTAAGAGACGTAGCACGCTGACTAGTTCCTTAGCCACGTCGACTAGCCCGCAATTATTTAAGAGACGTAGCACGCTGACTAGTTCCTTAGCCACGTCTACTAGCCTGCAATTATTTAAGAGACGTAGCACGCTGACTAGTTCCTTAGCCACGTCGACTAGCCTGCAATTATTTAAGAGACGTAGCACGCTGGCTAGTTTCTTAGCCACGTCGACTAGCTCGCAATTAGTTAAGAGACGTAGCACGCTGACTAGTTCCTTAGCCACGTCGACTAGCCCGCAATTATTTAAGAGACGTAGCACGCTGACTAGTTCCTTAGCCACGTCGACTAGCCTGCAATTATTTAAGAGACGTAGCACGCTGGCTAGTTCCTTAGCCACTTCGACTAGCTCGCAATTAGTTAAGAGACGTAGCACGCTGGCTAGTTCCTTAGCCACGTCGACTAGCTCGCAATTAGTTAAGAGACGTAGCACGCTGACTAGTTCCTTAGCCACGTCGACTAGCTCGCAATTAGTTAAGAGACGTAGCACGCTTACTAGTTCCTTAGCCTCGTCGACTAGCCCGCAATTAATTAAGAGACGTAGCAAGCTGACTAGTTCCTTATCCACGTCGACTAGCTCGCAATTATCAATGCTATACGTGCAGTAAAGTCAGACTTAAAAAAAGAGAAAGTTTAAAATTTTGTTTTTTTACCCAAGAAAGAAAAGGAATAAAGGTTTCCAACCTAAAGTGAATAATTGCCGTAATCATGATGACCACCTCCTTTAAAAGGAATCCCAAGTGGTGAAGAGATGGGCGGAACATTTTAGAGAGATCCTTATTATCAATGAATCTGAGGAAGGGACAGCGAATAACCATATTCATCGGCCCACGGTGGATTTGGATTTGGATTTGGATCTCATTGCTTTGCCCTGGAAAATCCTTCATTTATAGAACCGGACCCAAGAGTGTTCCCGGATATAGAGCTTCCCTCTTATGATGAATTTCTGGATGCAATAGTTCTTCTAAAGAACTGTAGAGCCCCGGTGAAAATAATATACCAGCTGATCTGTTTACGGTAGGAAATGAGCTTTCGAATAATAAAATATGTGTTACTCAGGATCTGGTTCGATGAGAAAATGCCGACAGAATGGTCTTCTGGATTTATCATACCACGATAACTTTTTAAAAAAAGAGGTCAAATCTGTATGTCGCGACGTATTACGCTATTTAATGTCGTACACAACATACTGTCAAATCTTATAGTGGCTAGGCTGAGAGATACTCGGAATGAATTTTAAGTAACTATCAGTGTGGCTTTAGGCGCAACAGCGGTACGATTGACCAGACAAGTGCTAGAGAAGAGAAATGCTACGATTTGCACTTAATTGCCTTTAAGCAAGTCTTCGATTAAGTTGATAGAGTTCAGCTAACACCAACCTTAAAAAAGTTTTATATTCCCTATAAATTGATTAACTTAATTAAAATGACGTTCTATTTAAGAGGTTCTATTTATTGGCAATAGAATAAGCAACGAATTCCATTTCGACGGTGGGGTGCGACAAGGTGATGTTCAACTTAACTCAGCACTAAGCCTTACAGACAATTGAACCAAGGGGAAGTTTGGCAACCCGGACCTTACAGATTCTTGGATATGCAGATGATATAGTAGTTCCCTGAAGAAAAGAATTAGGGAAGTTCTCAGTGAACCTATTAGTGCCCGAATGTTAAAAGGTTGGTCTCGAGATAAATGAAACAAAAAACAAAGTACATGGTGGTGTCTGCATCTGGAGCAAGAACGTCGGCCAATTTCTGGTTTAATGCTACGTTTGAAGCAGTTGGACCTTAGAGTAAATATAAATTGCGAAAATATGGTGAGTGAAGTGATCAGGAAGCGGACCACGGTAGGGAATAGGGCGTATTACAGTCTTGCAAACCTATTCAGATCGTCACTCGTCACTTCTCTCTGACGCTGCCAAGATAAAGCTTTATAAACCTGGAAACTGAAAGTTAGTGATCGGCACCTGCTGTCAGTGACACTAAGGTGTGTTTGAAAGGAAGATTTTAAAGCGTGGTTTGTGTCCAGGGTGTATGGCGTATTAGAAGTAATCAGGAACTGGAAAATTTAATAAAGAATGGGATTAAATAAGATTAATAAGAATGCGCTTCATAAAAGCACAAAGAATCAGCTGACTCAGTCGTGTGAAGAAGATGAAAGGTGGTAGGATGACAAAGAAGAGAACTTTTCGGGGAAAAGAAAAAGAGGAAGCCCTAGGAAAAGGTGCCTGGATCACCTGAAGGAGGATCTTGCAAGGATTGGAATAACCGGATGGAAGCAGCTGAATTGGGATGAAGTGGACAGAAATGTACAGGAGGTCAAAGTCCACCTCAGACTGTAGTGCCGGCTAAAGAAGAAAAAGAAGACACGAATTTGATGACGGTCAAGGGTAATTTTTGTGCTTTCAATGTTATTCTAAATTTTTAATAATAATTTTTATAGATTATAATGGTGCAATCACATTTTCAAATGATGTTAGAAATTCGCTTTTATCGCGTCAGCGTGACGAAGTGAATACAACACTAAAAGTGTTAGCAAGTCAAAAGACTGGCTTTATTCACAAGCCTTCTCTACAAACGAGAAGCCTAAGAGTCGTAAAGGACGTTGAACTTCACTGGATCGTCTTTGGTTTAGAAAATGCACAAAATGTTATTATTTTAGCGATATAACAAACAATTTTTTGTTAAAAAAAATATAACGAATTTTATTTTCCGGAAAAGAAAAATTCACCAGCATACTTTACGTATGAGCAGAAATAGGCCTAAGCCTAATCAGATCCTCGCTTCTATGTATAACGCTTACATTATATAAGTGAAAATTGAAATTCTCAACAATATTTTGTTTGTGGCTTTAACAAATTCTCCTTAATCCCTCCAGCCTGTTTATCAGAATCTGTTTTGCTTTGGTTGCATTTAGAAATAAATGAGAAAAGTTTAAATTAATAAAACTAAGCAAATACACTTATTCAATTTCTACATTAATGGAAATAAATACTAAACACTATTTTAACAAAGAAACATTATAAATGAACCTCTGACAAAACCCTGAAACCACAAAAAAAACCATTTAATATAAATAATCGCGGCACACGACGTCTCGCTGACATGATGGAAGCAAACTTCTAATAGTAACTGTCTTATCACTTTTTGCAAACTTTGATCTTACCACCATAATCAGCATTAAACTACCAATACAACAGCTATTTTAATTTTTAAATTAAATTGAAAGTAAAAACATTAGAAAAGCAACATTAAAAAAGCAAGGGGTCCGCTTTCAATTGGATTGAAAAATGTAACTAAACTTAAACTTAAAGAATGTAACTATTTTTTAAGGCTTTGAATGAAAAGTACATCTTTCTCGGAGAAACACAGTAATCAACATTTCTTGGTGCTTTCAAAAAAAAATGGTGGAGTAACGACTTTTTGAAAATCAGTCATTGTTTGGTGTAAGATGAGTACAACGAAAATCACTTTGTTAACGTGAAATGATAGTTTTATTGCAAATAAAACATTATTTTCAACATTCAACTAAAAAAAAATTAACATGTCTATCTATAAAATACAAATTATGCAAGTTCGTCCGGAATAAAAATCTAAACTTCTGCAGAGGCATCGTTAAATTTGGTTTCGAGTTTTCGCAACTTCAGTTGTCAAAGCGAAGCAATTGTTTAATTACCACATTAATTATTGGAATGCAGCTGTAGGATATAAGGGCAGCTGTTATTGGAATGCAGCTGTAGGATATAAGGGCAGCTGTTATTGGAATGCAGCTGTAGGATATAAGGGCAGCTGTTATTGGAATGCAGCTGTAGGATATAAGGGCAGCTGTTATTGGAATGCAGCTGTAGGATATAAGGGCAACTGTTATTGGAATGCAGCTGTAGGATAAATACTACTTTACTGTACTTTAAATAGTAAGGGCAGCTGTTATTGGAATGCAGCTGTAGGATATAAAGGCAGCTGTTATTGGAATGCAGCTGTAGGATATAAGGGCAGCTGTTATTGGAATGCAGCTGTAGGATATAAGGGCAGCTGTTATCGATTAATCCACAGTGTTCGTAGTTAGATTATGTTTGTTTGATTTAACATAACCTAAAAATTTTCATCGACATCGATCATGTTAAAAGTTTACCGATTAAACTACATAAAGAATCGTGAAAATTCAGCTAGAACATAGAACAATGTTACGTTTTGTTAGCCAAGGATTAAATCTTTCATTTTGTTACAAATTTGTTCAAGTCGAGTTAACGGTGAATCGCGGAACAAGATGGCAATCAGGTGATACAAGATTTATGACAATACATTTCGGTAAAGTGAATTTCGTTTTACAGAACGGCTACTTAAAAGAAAACGATGTATTTCAAAAATATGATTTTACAAAGAGTGAAATGAGGTTATACAATTATTATTTTTAATTAAAACTATAATAAGTAATACATTCTTTGGACTACCATTGTATTAAAAAAACGTATATTTTCAACAACAAAAAATTGTCGAATATCGGTATTCACGCTATGCCACACTGCTTCCCATTATTTACTAATTTTTTTTTCGGCGAAAAATCTTTAAGGTTATCGTCGCTGACTTTTGAACACCGTTTTGATTACCGTCGACTTGAAGGTTAGAAATGAACACCTTACACTTGAATTTTTAAAGTGTTGGAAATTTGTATTTACTAGTTCTTTGGTACGTATAAAAAAGTATTTTTGTGTTTGTCGGCATTTTTAAATTAAAAACGAGAAACAGTTTAACTATTAACATAGTCATAATGCTTCACAGGTTCAAATATTTGTTTCAGAATAATAAAAGTATGAGGGGAAAGTCCGTCCAGTAGTCTGCACTATTTGTTTGTTTATAGAATGAATTTTAATTTTGCATCCCGAAGCTATAAACATGAGGCAACACAAATACTGCCAGTAATCAAACAAGCAGATTTATATTCGGAAATTCTAGCTTTTAATAATGTTCCCAGTGTAAAAGTCTGGAACATACAAAATAATATATATTACAATAATATATAATATACAAAACAGTATATTGAATCTTTCCAATGAGATATATTAACAATTATGTTTGATATCTCATTTTTAAAGTTACGAGCATGTAGCTTTTACATTTTACATTTTAAGTATAATTTTTGTTTTTAAAGGTACAGGAAATATCTTTAAAAGCAAAATATATAGACAATGTAAAAAAACATTTCCTCATACAAGACCTTTAAAACGTAGTTTTATCTTAACAAATAATAGAGTTACAGGGTTCAATATGACCGACAGGGTTTAAGGCTCTTCGAAATCTATCCCATACGAATATATCTGTGCCCATAACAGCTAGAAAAATTAAATTTGGTATGCAATTAGGACGAAAAGCCCTAAATCCTTTGCCATGAGCCTTTGCCCTATAACTTCCAGGAAAATCACACTATGGAAACACATTTGAAGCATCATCTGGGAAACTAAAATTTAGTTTACAAATTGAACAGTTCAAAAGGATTCAGGAATGTATTTTTGCCATACAACTTTGATGAGGAAAATCACAGTACAGAAAAATATCTGAAATAATATCTGGGAAAATGAAATTTAGTTTGCAAGTAGAAAGTAGCTCAAAAGAATGCATAAATACTTCCGCTTGAGACCTTTGATGGGAAAATCATGCTACCGAATTATCAGTAGTTATTTGTAATATTAAAAATATCAATAACAGTCATTATCATTATTGGCTGGGGCAGCTGATAGGTTTAGAGATCTCAGTACCTCTAACTCGTATTCACGAATCTACATAACCTTACTAACTATCTGTGCTGATGGAATGTATGACAGCCGGCCTAATACCTGGCGGGGGTCTGTGTGGGTGAACATAATTTACCTAACTACTGATGTTTCCATGAGTAAGAATGTAAACAGCGAGCGGGAACTCACCGCAGTACAAAAATGGAGCAATCCTCCGTGATAAGGGGGAAGAAATTGAAATGAAATTAGCAGAGCAATCATCTGCAAGTACTTCGATAATAATTCGGAAGTCGTTAATTAAAAGTGGGAGAGTTACCCCCCTTAAATCCTCTCCAAATGCTAGACTTTATGAAGAGACTAGTACTGGAGAAGGGGCTGTAACAGCGAACCTCAGAAATATAGAAAGGGGCACACTAGATCTGAGGGTTCATTCATTCATTCTAGAGACCCTAGAAATGCATTCATTCATATCTGTGAAAAAGCATCTACGAAAATTGAAATTTAATTAGCAGGAAAGCGCTGGTAAGGTTACAAACATTAATTTTATATTTTTCTGATACTTTTATGAAGTATATTTGCTTTAAACTGATGATTTGAAAAAATTAACCCACATTAAAATTAAAATAAATAAAACCTAGACTCACCAATAACTTGGAGGTGGATAACCATGCGCCACACAAGGGATGAAAACATCCTCCCCTCTGCGTACTACAAAACTTCCTGCTTGGTGATTCGATTTGTCCACGAGCATTTTGGGTGATACAGGTCCTTTGGTATCTGTAAAATTTTACATAGTCTTCTTTTATTCAAACATAATTGTACTTTTATCGTTTTTATTTCAATTAATCTAAGCAAACATCTATTTCTTGTAATTAAAGATGTTTCTGTACAATCATATATTGTACTTCCTGACTTTACATAGTGAGTGTAAATAAAAGAAGTTTTTTGAAGGATTAATACATTCAATTAAGCGGGGACCGTGTCAGCTGGCTGGTGGGAATGTCTTACGAATATTTAAAAATTAAATTACTAGGAAGTTATTGTTTTTTTTGTAAGTTAGGAACGAAGATGAAGAATGAGAACGGACAATGTAATTCTTGAAAATATTTCAGTCAGTAGACATGAAGATGTTGGAGTTCTGGGTATTCTCACGGTTAGGACAAAAAACGAATATCGAATTACTCGTAAGTGGTAACAATCGAAAACAGAAAAGTTGTTATGCACAAAAAACGAATATCGAAGTACTCGTAAGTGGTAACAATCGAAAACAGAAAAGTTGTTATGCACAAAAAACGAATATCGAATTACTCGTAAGTGGTAACAATCGAAAACAGAAAAGTTGTTATGCACAAAAAACGAATATCGAAGTACTCGTAAGTGGTAACAATCGAATACAGAAAAGTTGTTATGCACAAAAAACGAATATCGAAGTACTCGTAAGTGGTAACAATCGAATACAGGAAAGTTGTTATGCACAAAAAACGATACGGTAAACTTTAACGTATAAACGTTAAAAAGAAAACAAAAGTAGGCATGAAAAGAAGTAAGCAAGTTGCTTTTAGAAATTCCGAAGAAATTGTTTTGAGCATGGAAAGAATATCGAAAAAATGGTTGATATAGGTAAAAAACAATACAGAAAACGTTTTTATGATTAAAGAACGAATACCGATAAAGTTTTGGTAACTATTTATTATGTTTATGTCTATAGTATTATAAACTATAGTTTATTATTGTGTGGAGTTGCTTACGTAATAGATTTAAAATTTTGTTAAAACTTGATACTTTGTCCACCTTATCGCAGTTAAACATAATTAAAACTATTTTATATTACTATGAATATATCTAATCTCTACTCTTTGTCAAATAGCATTACAAAACTATTTCTTTACCAAAGTGTATAAAGACTTTGACAAAGACGACATGTGTACACAGCTATGTGTAAGGTCTGTGTCTGAAGGGAACTAATAAAACAAAAATGAAAAAGTTGTCTGAATTTTTTAGATCTACAAATGTATGATACCTTTAATATAATATAGAGAGCCTTAAATGAAGGAATGTAACAAAAAGGGTACAGAGATACAAAATTATAATTACTTATTTGATATTTGATTTTATTTACTAAATTATGTGTCTCTGTCTACTGATGACAGTGTAATTTATGTTTATACTTTATTTAGTTTCAGTATGGCTGTAGCACTGAGCACTTCTTGGAGGAGGACCAATAAATATTTTATTCTATGTTGGTAGAAGAGAGTGAGACAAATTTTAAGGGCGGCCATCAAAGCGTCAAGACAAATTATAATATGACCGTTATAAGATATGTCTTTTTGAATGTCCTAGTTTGAATATGTTTGGAAAATGTCACTGTCTGTGCACTGGTTGCGGTTTTTAATGTAAGAGCAACGACCAGTAAAACTTTGGTATGTTAGGATAACTAAAAATGTTAAGGATAAATTTAAAAAAATAGCACACAAGTGTTTAGAAATAAATAATAATAGTCAAATGCAAAATAACACTAAATATATGACTAGTAAACGATTTTTCCGGGATAAATATTATTCGTGTTTCTTTCAAAGAAAAATTAAAAACTCCTGTAAAAGCGATTATGTATTTAACGTTAATTAATTAGTTAATTATTAATTGATTGTTATTAAATTTTAATAGCATTTAAAGGTTTACTTGTTAAACAAAATGAAAGTTTTTAAATAAAATACGAAAAGTTAATTTTATCGAACATCAAAGACTTTGTGTTTACCCTCGCCCGGAAGTAAACAGAAATACAAGTAACTATAGTGAACTAGGAACCGCTCTTCTGATTCTCTTATCATTCAAATTTGGCAGTTTAAATAGT
>CM040182.1:70332900-70397900 GCA_022606455.1 Callitettix versicolor | reverse complement strand
ACACACTTACTCTTTGCGGATACATTAACTTGGGATGAGTAACTCAAGGGTTTTTGACCACGACAAATACAACAGTTATATTTATTAATGCAGTCATTTAAATGAAAATATAGCGCATTGGTTTTTTTCTATCTGTAATCGGATCTATTGTCTCAGATTTTATCATTAGCCTACAAATTGTTGACTTACAAATTGTAGCGTTATGACGTCATACACAGACCACTCGATATATTTCTAATTTGTTTTCATGCATTATAATTAATATTCGTTGTTTCATTGTAATAACGAGGCCTTCCATGATAAATAGCCTCAAAGAACTGATTAACGAAGATATAAATAAATTGTTGCCATACCAATAGCTTGTAATTTGAAATCGGAGTTCTTATTGAATCACGGTTATTAAGTAAAATTATTAGCAAAATTTTCATTGAAAAACGAGCAATTAAAGTGCCCACAAAGACTTTTAAAAGTATTAGCTTTCTAAGTGTGCTGAGACGTGAGGGCACTGTCAGGCTCGCTTTTTGGTCAAATTGGATTCAAACTTGGCACACAAATTACCTAGCAAAATCCGTTCAGCAGTTTCAATATGACGACCATTTCATGATCTTTAAGAAATATTTATCATTTTTATCTTAAACTCTTTTGAAAATCAAATTTCGCTATCATAATCAGTGTAAACGTTTGAATAAATGAACATTTAAAATTTTGCGTGTAATTTTAAAGTTTATTACATGATAATGTATGCCGTTTTTGTACCAAATTGGTAAGATCTTGGACATCATTTTCCAGCATAAACAGGAAAATAGTAAAAAAAATGTCCATTGTATATTTAGTGGGATCCAGCTGTAATTGGTGGTCATTTTAAAAATTTAAAGAGTCTTTTTGTTTCACTTTAAAAAAATATGATTTCACCGTCATAATCACTTTAAAATCTGCGTGTATTACAATTTAAAATTAGATTGTAAGCACAAAAATGAACCCTGATCAACTGCTCAGCTTCATTTTTGTATTTTCAAAACAATTTAAAATTCTAATTCATGCAAATTATAATGCTGATTGTGATAGTGAGATCAGATTTTCAAACAAATGTAAGATTATGATTTTTAAGATTTTCAATGATCACGATTTATATGGTTTATAGGATTTCAGTCGGTTAAAGCTATTACCGCATTCAGTTTTTATGATAATTTTACTTCAATGATGACCGACACACACTACTCTTAGGCCTAATACATCCAGGAGTCATTTATCTGGAAATGGTCGTTAAAATGCCTCATTTTGTATTAAACAAAACTGGTTAAGTTACAGCCGCCTCGGTGGCCTAGTTGATAGCGTACTAGGCTTTCACCCCGAGGACCCGGGTTCGATTCCCGGCCAGGGTTTGGAATTTTCATACGCTATAAATCATCCCATCGTCTGCATTAGTGCAAGTGTGCACAATAGTCGGACGTTAAACAAAAAAAAAAAAGTAAAGTTACTTTATCTTGATGAACATTTCGTTAATATGGTCGCCATCTTCAATGCAATTATTCAATTATGCAGCAATACAAGGTAAGAAAAGCCAGTACAGTATAAAACCACGAAATAAATCCAGCGTTTCGAACAAATACTACTGGTTATAATTTAACTACATAATGTTATACTAAGGGCAAACGCCACTTCTGATCTAAATAACTTGATAATGAACTTATTCTTCTATCTGCTTTATAACACCCAAAGAAGTTTTTCACATTACATTAGTGTTACGTGTTAGATTAAATTATATTCTCTTAAGATTTATTGTTAATAATTAAGTTAGGTTAGATTATAGGCCTATAGTTTTGTACTTTAGTGTACATCTCTTGAGCGATCCTGACGTGTAGATAGTTTTTGCAAATATTTGTCCTACTTGACTCAAACATAGTTTTAAAAAAATCTATTCAACATTTTCAAAATGACCATCATTTATTTTAAAAAATCATAAATATTTTATCTAAAATTTTAACACTTTCAACTCAATTCGTTTTTCAATTCGAATTCAAATTTCATCGAAATCATACCTTATTTAAAAATTTGATTTTTCTATCGTAATTGGTAATAAAGTCTGCATAAATAAGCATTTTAAATTTTCAATTTGAATTTAAAATAAAAAATGAAATTGATGAAAAGTTATGAAAGTGAGATCAAATTTTAGATAAAGAAGTTATTCTTGATAAAATTCGTTTCATCACGTCAGCGAGACAGCTGAATTCAGTGATTACTTTTTAATTAAATTATTTTTCGACTCTTGAGACCTGGAAACGCGAAGTTATTCTTGATAAAATTCGTTTCATCACGTCAGCGAGACAGCTGAATTCAGTGATTACTTTTTAATTAAATTATTTTTCGACTCTTGAGACCTGGAAACGCGAAGTTATTCTTGATAAAATTCGTTTCATCACGTCAGCGAGACAGCTGAATTCAGTGATTACTTTTAATTAAATTATTTTTCGACTCTTGAGACCTGGAAACGCGAAGTTATTCTTGATAAAATTCGTTTCATCACGTCAGCGAGACAGCTGAATTCAGTGATTACTTTTAATTAAATTATTTTTCGACTCTTGAGACCTGGAAACGCGAAGTTATTCTTGATAAAATTCGTTTCATCACGTCAGCGAGACAGCTGAATTCAGTGATTACTTTTAATTAAATTATTTTTCGACTCTTGAGACCTGGAAACGCGAAGTTATTCTTGATAAAATTCGTTTCATCACGTCAGCGAGACAGCTGAATTCAGTGATTACTTTTTAATTAAATTATTTTTCGACTCTTGAGACCTGGAAACGCGAAGTTATTCTTGATAAAATTCGTTTCATCACTTCAGCGAGACAGCTGAATTCAGTGATTACTTTTTAATTAAATTATTTTTCGACTCTTGAGACCTGGAAACGCGAAGTTATTCTTGATAAAATTCGTTTCATCACGTCAGCGAGACAGCTGAATTCAGTGATTACTTTTTAATTAAATTATTTTTCGACTCTTGAGACCTGGAAACGCGAAGTTATTCTTTATAAAATTCGTTTCATCACGTCAGCGAGACAGCTGAATTCAGTGATTACTTTTTAATTAAATTATTTTTCGACTCTTGAGACCTGGAAACGCGAAGTTATTCTTGATAAAATTCGTTTCATCACGTCAGCGAGACAGCTGAATTCAGCGATTACTTTTGAATTAAATTATTTTTCGACTCTTGAGACCTGGAAACGCGAAGTTATTCTTGATAAAATTCGTTTCATCACGTCAGCGAGACAGCTGAATTCAGCGATTACTTTTGAATTAAATTATTTTTCGACTCTTGAGACCTGGAAACGCGAAGTTATTCTTGATAAAATTCGTTTCATCACGTCAGCGAGACAGCTGAATTCAGCGATTACTTTTGAATTAAATTATTTTTCGACTCTTGAGACCTGGAAACGCGAAGTTATTCTTGATAAAATTCGTTTCATCACGTCAGCGAGACAGCTGAATTCAGTGATTACTTTTTAATTAAATTATTTTTCGACTCTTGAGACCTGGAAACGCGAAGTTATTCTTGATAAAATTCGTTTCATCACGTCAGCGAGACAGCTGAATTCAGCGATTACTTTTGAATTAAATTATTTTTCGACTCTTGAGACCTGGAAACGCATGTATTCACCAAAATTTAATGCTTGTTTTCACGGTCACCATACTTTCTCTATACTTTGAAAAAACAAATGCCACTGACTTGAATCACGGCGTTACCAACGTTGCTGTGTGCCTGGTAGGGGATCACGTGACCACTAAAAGTAAAAATTGAAATTAATGAAAATTAAATTGAAAATTGATTAGTGCGAGTAGACGAGCGGGGCGAGGGAAACGGTAATAAATGGCTAGCAATCTGTGAAACGACATTAGCAGTGGTGAATAACGATGAACGGGCAACGTCAGTGACACAGAGTCTCTCTCCCTTTCTCTACTCCCTATGCTTTTACTTATACTTTATGCCTGTACTTGTAAAATCTACCTTAATTAATACTGGTAAAGTAAAAATGTAATTAATATAAATAATCGATTGTTTCATTTTATAATATTTTAGGGTCAGTTGGTGAATGTTAGTTTTAAGAAATTCCAATTAATTACAATTCCGTCTTAGGTTTTAGCATTTTGTAGATTTCATAAACTGCTTCAGCTGAGTGTTTGTCTGTGTGCACGCTGGAAACAAACAAAACACCGATTTCGGGCATATTTAAAACGTAGGTTTAGTTTACCTCTCAGAATTCTTTTAATTTCCAAAACGTGTTCTTTTTTAAGCATTTTTTACTTAAAATATCCTTACAAATTAGAAAAAAAACATGATTTTCTAGATTAAGTTCAATTCAACTGTCTAATATTTTTTATTAAATTTCCTACATTGTAATAATCCAAAACACAAATAAAACGTACAGTTCGTTATATTAAAAACAGTGTAAAATATTTGAAAGTTACGGTTGGGAGCGAAACTAAAAAAACCGAAAACAATTTCATTCATGGTTTGTTATTTTTACGACTTTACTCTATTACTCAAGAGTTGAATTACAATTTGAGCAAGATCTATTTACTACTTTTGATAAACTAGGCCACTTTTCAAGTATTTTTAGCAGATTTTCGACTGTAAATAATTTAATAAGAAACCGTTTCTGTAAAGCCTTCTGTAACTCCTTTAAATGAGAAATAATAGCAACTGAGACATTCACGTCGGGAGTCATCTGTTTTGTGCTTCTTAATAAAATAAATACATAAAAAACATTTATGGTAAACACTTAAATATAGCTTTAAAGAAGTGAAAACTATTTCACCCTTCCTATATTCCTTCACCAGACATAGCCTTTTATTAAGTCCAGGATTTCGAAAGGATTCAAGGTGGGTAGCTCCCCCACTTCTAATTGGTGACTTTCCAGTTCCTTATTAAGGTGCTTGTGAGTAACAGAAGTATGAGCTAGAGGAAAGGTGAGATCGCAAAACCCATGAGATACTCACTTCAGCTGCCTCCGCCGGATAGATTGCTAACCCCATGAGCTACTTACTTCAGCTGCCTCCACCGGATCTACTGTAGATCGCTAACCCCATGAGCTACTCACTTCAGCTGCCTCCACCGGATCTACTGTAGATCGCTAACCCCATGAGCTACTCAATTCAGTTGCCTCCGCCGGATCTACTATATCTCGCTAAGCCCATGAGCTACTCATTTCAGCTGCCTCCGTCTGATCCACTATTGATCGCTAAGTCCATGAGCTACTCAATTCAGCTGCCTCCGCCGGATCTACTATATCTCGCTAAGCCCATGAGCTACTCATTTCAGCTGCCTCCGTCTGATCCACTATTGATCGCTAAGTCCATGAGCTACTCAATTCAGCTGCCTCCGCCGGATCTACTATATCTCGCTAAGCCCATGAGCTACTCATTTCAGCTGCCTCCGTCTGATCCACTATTGATCGCTAAGTCCATGAGCTACTCAATTCAGTTGCCTCCGCCGGATCTACTATATCTCGCTAAGCCCATGAGCTACTCATTTCAGCTGCCTCCGTCTGATCCACTATTGATCGCTGAGCTACTCATTTCAGTCCATGAGCTACTCAATTCAGGTGCCTCCGCCGGATCTACTATATCTCGCTAAGCCCATGAGCTACTCATTTCAGCTGCCTCCGTCTGATCCACTATTGATCGCTAAGTCCATGAGCTACTCAATTCAGTTGCCTCCGCCGGATCTACTGTAGATCGCTAAGCCCATGAGCTACTCATTTCAGCTGCCTCCGTCTGATCCACTATTGATCGCTAAGTCCATGAGCTACTCAATTCAGTTGCCTCCGCCGGATCTACTATTGATCGTTAAGCCCATGAGCTACTCACTTCAGCTGCCTCCGCCGGATCAACTATATGGGAGCTCCATTTTTATAAACACCACGTTTATAAATAAATTGCGAATTGCGAAAGTAATTATAAATAAAGAAAGTTTTTGTCAACGATTGCGAACTTAATGCCGTTTGAAGCTTTGCGAACAGTAATTTTTATGCAAAAAGACGAACTGAGTGGTTTGCGTGTTGAAAAACTTTATTTCCAATATAAAATATCATTAATAACTTTGCTGCCGAGTAGACGTCAACTGAAAATTCTTTTAATTTTAAAGAATACCGCTTTCAAAATGGCGAAGCAGTTTAACTAAGAACAGAACAAACTTTTAATTAATTTACTTTTTCCACTTAAAGTTGTTATAGAGCGTGTAAACGCTTGACTCTTAGTATGTTTGAGTTCGCTGTATACTACTTCCTTTCCCTTGACAAATAATTTTATATTTACATAAACCTATATAAATGTCAAATAAAAATAACTTATGTATTATTTGGCGTTTATATATGTATCGGATATGTAGTATTATATCCTATATAAAAGTACTACATAAAATTACAATATGAAATATTACTTTCCTAAAGTGTATAAGGCATGCATTTTATGTAATTCATTATCGTATATTTACTGTAAAAAACCAACCAAATCGTTTACTTATGTAATATTAAATTTTGTTCTTTTTGTGAATTCGCTTTTACGAATCAACGAAATAGCTGAGTGCGTGACTAACAATTTAGATGATGTCAATAACTTTCCTCAATTTTAAACCTGAAATGTGCAAAATTTCACAAAGTTCAGAAAAAATGCAGAATGGCATAAAACATACAGGCTACAGACATAAATATAAGTAGGTAGATAATTAAATAGATAGGCAGACATATAGGTTGATAATTAAATAGATAGGCAGACACATAGATTGATAATTAAAGAGATAGGCAGACACATAGGTTGATAATTAAATAGATAGGCAGACACATAGATTGATAATTAAAGAGATAGGCAGACACATAGGTTGATAATTAAACATATAGGCAGATACATAGTTCGATAATTAAACAGATAGGCAAATACTTAGATCGATAATTAAATAGATGAGCAGATAAATAGGTCGATAATTAAATAGATAAACAGATACATAGGTCGATAATTAAATAGATGATCAGATAAATAGGTTGATAATTAAATAGATAAACAGATACATAGGTCGATAATTAAATAGATGAGCAGATACATAGGTTGATAACTAAACAGGTAGACAGATACATAGGTCGATAATTAAACAGATAGGCAAATACTTAGATCGATAATTAAATAGATGATCAGATAAATAGGTTGATAATTAAATAGATAAACAGATACATAGGTCGATAATTAAATAGATGAGCAGATACATAGGTTGATAACTAAACAGGTAGACAGATACATAGGTCGATAATTAAACAGATAGGCAAATACTTAGATCGATAATTAAATAGATGATCAGATAAATAGGTTAATAATTAAATAGATGAGCAGATACATAGGTCGATAATTAAATAGATAGACAGATACATAGGTCGATAATTAAATAGATGAGCAGATACATAGGTTGATAACTAAACAGGTAGACAGATACATAGGTCGATAATTAAACAGATAGGCAAATACTTAGATCGATAATTAAATAGATGAGCAGATAAATAGGTCGATAATTAAATAGATGAGCAGATAAATAGGTTGATAATTAAATAGATGAGCAGATACATAGGTCGATAATTAAATAGATGAGCAGATACATAGGTCGATAATTAAATAGATGAGCAGATACATAGGTCGATAATTAAATAGATGAGCAGATACATAGGTCGATAATTAAATAGATGAGCAGATACATAGGTTGATAACTAAACAGGTAGACAGATACATAGGTCGATAATTAAATAGATAGGCAGATACATAGGTCGATAATTAAATAGATGAGCAGATACATAGGTCGATAATTAAATAGATGAGCAGATACATAGGTTGATAACTAAACAGGTAGACAGATACATAGGTCGATAATTAAATAGATAGACAGATACATAGGTCGATAATTAAATAGATGAGCAGATACATAGGTTGATAACTAAACAGGTAGACAGATACATAGGTCGATAATTAAATAGATGAGCAGATACATAGGTCGATAATTAAATAGATGAGCAGATACATAGGTCGATAATTAAATAGATGAGCAGATACATAGGTTGATAACT
The DNA here is from genome assembly GCA_022606455.1 of Callitettix versicolor. NCBI lineage: Eukaryota > Metazoa > Arthropoda > Insecta > Hemiptera > Cercopidae > Callitettix > Callitettix versicolor. The sequence continues at coordinate 70,389,801 of CM040182.1, read as the reverse complement.
AAACAGGTAGACAGATACATAGGTCGATAATTAAATAGATAGACAGATACATAGGTCGATAATTAAATAGATGAGCAGATACATAGGTTGATAACTAAACAGGTAGACAGATACATAGGTCGATAATTAAATAGATAGGCAGATACATAGTTCGATAATTAAATAGTTCAGCAGATACATAGGTCGATAATTTAATAGATGAGCAGATATATAGGTCGATAATTAAATAGATAGACAGATACATAGGTCGATAATTAAATAGATGAGCAGATACATAGGTCGATAATTAAATAGATAGACAGATACATAGGTCGATAATTAAATAGATGAGCAGATACATAGGTTGATAACTAAACAGGTAGACAGATACATAGGTCGATAATTAAATAGATGAGCAGATACATAGGTCGATAATTTAATAGATGAGCAGATATATAGGTCGATAATTAAATAGATAGACAGATACATAGGTCGATAATTAAATAGATGAGCAGATACATAGGTCGATAATTAAATAGATAGACAGATACATAGGTCGATAATTAAATAGATGAGCAGATACATAGGTTGATAACTAAACAGGTAGACAGATACATAGGTCGATAATTAAATAGATAGGCAGATACATAGGTCGATAATTAAATAGTTCAGCAGATACATAGGTCGATAATTAAATAGATGAGCAGATATATAGGTCGATAATTAAATAGATGAGCAGATACATAGGTCGATAATTAAATAGTTGAGCAGATACATAGATCGATAATTAAATAGATGAACAGATACATAGGTCGATAATTAAATAGATGAGCAGATATATAGGTCGATAATTAAATAGATGAACAGATACATAGGTCGATAATTAAATAGATGAGCAGATATATAGGTCGATAATTAAATAGATGAGCAGATACATAGGTCGATAATTAAATAGTTGAGCAGATACATAGATCGATAATTAAATAGATGAGCAGATACATAGGTCGATAATTAAATAGATGAGCAGATACATAGGTCGATAATTAAATAAATGAGCAGATACATAGGTCGATAATTAAATAGATGAACAGATACATAGGTCGATAATTAAATAAATGAGCAGATACATAGGTCGATAATTAAATAGATGAACAGATACATAGGTCGATAATTAAATAAATGAGCAGATACATAGGTCGATAATTAAATAGATGAGCAGATACATAGGTCGATAATTAAATAAATGAGCAGATACATAGGTCGATAATTAAATAGATGAACAGATACATAGGTCGATAATTAAATAAATGAACAGATACATAGGTCGATAATTAAATAGATGAGCAGATACATAGGTCGATAATTAAATAAATGAGCAGATACATAGGTCGATAATTAAATAGATGAACAGATACATAGGTCGATAATTAAATAGATGAGCAGATACATAGATCGATAATTAAATAGATAGGTAAGTAGTTAGAAAACGTGCGTGTGCATGATTTTTGCATTTATGTTTGTAGTTACAACTGTAGTTTGTAGTTACTGTGTGCTTCCTGTGATATTGGCACACAGACACAACTAAGTCCAACTATTTAATTGGTTCGTTCAATTGTTGACCGTTTAAGGGAACCAACTAATAAAGTTGGTTGAGTAATATTTCTTGTAAACATTACGGTTACCTATTAAATTGGCGGAGAAGTTGCAAGTCAGAGTGATGTAGTGGAGTGGCAGCCAGGCTATTACTTATGAATATATTGCGAGGTGTTTACTGGTTTTTAAACTATTACTTGACCAAGCGAAGCTAGTTCTCTAATCTTGACCGCTCAGTATCAATTTGGTTAGTGTGAGTTAGTTACGCCGTGTTGGCCAAACGGATTGACAGATTCTTTTGAAATTTGGTACGAAGGTACCTTGTGTAAAGCCCGGATGACTTATGTATAAGATTTTTTTTCATTCACTCCTATTTCAAGATAGGGAGCCTTTGATTTAACGTGGACGAGTGTACTTGTAAACTATTTCTTGTAATATATTTAGTAATATATTAGTAATAGTAATATAGTAATATATTAGTAATAGTAATATAGTAATATATTAGTAATATATTAGTAATAGTAATATAGTAATATATTTAGTAATATATTAGTAATAGTAATATAGTAATATATTAGTAATATATTAGTAATAGTAATATAGTAATATATTTAGTAATATATTAGTAATAGTAATATAGTAATATATTAGTAATATATTAGTAATAGTAATATAGTAATATATTAGTAATAGTAATATAGTAATATATTTAGTAATATATTAGTAATAGTAATATAGTAATATATTAGTAATAGTAATATAGTAATATATTAGTAATATATTAGTAATAGTAATATAGTAATATATTAGTAATATATTTAGACGAGGCCAAATGCCTCGTCCTATCAAAATGTTGACCGCTTCATGATGATGGAAATAACATTTCCAATTCTAAATATTGGCGAAAAAATTGTAAGCACGTCACAGAGCTATCTGGAAAGTAGCCAGGCAACTGAGGTGTACTGTTTTTTACTGCTATTAATATTTGGCTATAAAACACAAATTAATAACTCGTAAAATGCCGTGGCGCAGTTGAACTGTACAACTTTGTTTGTTTCAGTAACTCTCGACAAAGATTGATATAAAACTTTTGTACAGTTAGGAAATTAACGTTTAATGAGTGAACAAATTTTATTGAATGTATAAAATAAAGCTTTCAAAATTATTTGCTTCCTTCACTTAGTTGAACAAGTCGAATCCAATCGCTGAAACGCTTTGGGAAAACGTTGAAAATATTTCTTATAGAACTGGATTGTGGAAGTTTGCAATAAAGTTTTTCAGCTCTTGAACATAAAATAAAAAGTAAAACGCTTAACAGTGAAGTGTATACAACAACTGCAACAACTGCCAGGTTACATGCAATATCCAGTCATGAAGTTCCCATAAATGTGTGACAAAACTATTTCCGTCATTCACTAGTTAAGTTAATATACAGAGTGTTAATTTAAAAATTTTACATATTTATTTATTACTATGTTCATAAAATTTGTAAAAATTCTGTTTCTGCGAACTTTGCACAGTTTGAGAAAAGTTCAAAGTATTTTGAAGAAGTTAAATTCAAAATTTGTAATTTCAATTTGCAATACATCAAATTGAAAATTATAAAGAATTTTTTTTGTATAAACTAAAAGCATCCCATCCTCTCGCAAGAAATCCATTTCAGATTTACTCGAAGCGGTTCTAATGATTTTTATAAAATATTGTTCAATGTAGCTCTTAAGCGTTCAAACGAATAGTACGGATCGGAACTTCCCAAAACATTCGATTCAGGAGGTCGAATTAATCGATCGTTGGACTTAAGTCTGCAGAGTAATTATGAAATAAAAAACAATTAATGTTTGAGGGTAATGTCTAGGTTTTTTCAATCAATTTACTCTTGACCTGTACATTTTCTTTATTTAAAATAATTACTTAATTTTTTTTAAATGTTTTCTCTCTATTTGTTTTACCCAACTTTGGGGTACACTAAATCAACCACTTTTTAATGTTCTGTGCCTTCCTCGTAGCCCAGTATTGCTTCATTCGTTGTGTTGTGATCTTGCTTTTCTTTCTTCGTCAGAGATTTGGATCGTTCGCTTGGATTTGACTTAGCCTTGGAACCGTTGCTTCTTGTCCTTGTTTATTGTTTTGGCTGTTCCGTCCATGAGCATAGTGTCAGTGATCTGCAGTTCTGTTATGTCTTTCTCCGTTTCTCTAAACCAAAGTGGTTTGGCTCATCTATTACGAAAGTAGTCAAATATTTTTTTGGTTAGTCTATTTTTGTCCATTCGGAGGATGTGCCCATAAAAATCAATTCTCCTTTTTCTTATTGTGTCTGATAGTGTTTCAGTTTTTTGGTAAAGAGTTTCATTACTGGAGTGGAGTAATTGGTTGTTACGGAATTTGGGGCCTAAGATTTTTCGTAATATCTTTCTTTCTTTGATCTCCAGCCTTTCAAGTGGGCCCTGGGTTGTGAGAGATAATGTTTCAGCTGCATATAAGGCTTCTGGTTTAATTACCGTATGATAATGCCTTATCTTTGTATTCCAGGAGAGGGACTTCTTTTTGTATGTGTCCATGGTAAGTTGGAAGGCTAATACAACTTTATTTCTCCTAGATTCCATAGCTTTTTTCTCTAGGGCGTTCCAGCTGATCCATTCCCCAAGATATTTGTATTCTTTCACTATCTCAATGTATTGTTCTCCCACTTGAAGCTTTTTTGGTGGTTTTTGTATGTTTGTCAATATTTTAGTCTTTTCAAATGAAATTTTAAGTCACATTTTTAACGCTTGCTTCTGGAGTTCAAGAGTCTGTTCCTTAGCTTCTTCCAATGTTTCAGCTAGTAAGGCCATGTCATCCGCAAAAGCCAAACAATTTACCTTAATGCCTTTGTTCTTAGTTCCTAGTCTGATTCCACTATGCGTATTCACGTTCCACTACTTTTTCTAGATCACAATTAAATAGCAATGGAGAGAGTCCATCTCCTTGTCGGACTCCTGTTTTAATCTCAAAAGGGGTGAGAGTTCTCCCCTGAATTGAACTTTGGACAATGTTAGTTAATGTTTCCCTGATAAGATTTGTGGTTTTGTTATCAAGGTCTAGTTCTTTCAGAACCGAGAATAAGGATTCCCTATCTATAGAGTCGTATGCTTTTGGGAAATCAATAAAAGTGATAACATACGATTTAGCCCTTGACTTTTGGTAGTTCATGATGTGTTTGAGGTTAAGGATTTGTTCCGGACAGGATCTCCTTTTCCGGAAACCCGCCTGGTATTTATTCTCCAAGTTGATGGTCCAATTGAGGTTCTGCCCTATGTAGTAGGACTGTTGAGAATATCTTGTATGTTACGTCAAGGAGAGATATCCCTCTGTAGTTGTTAGGGTCAGATTTGGATCCTTTCTTAAGAAGTGGATGTATGAGGGCTGTCTTCCAATCATGGGGGATTTCAAATTTCTTGGCTGTCTTCCAATCATGGCTGTCTTCCACTTATCCAAATTTCTTCAATGATGTTTCTGAGAGACTGTATAGCACTTTCGTTGACATTTTTCCAAAGTTCAGCTGTGATTTGATTCTCTCCTGAAGCCTTATAATTCTTGAGATTCGATATTATTGATTGGAGTTCCTCGACTGTTGGAGGTTCTGAGTCAGATTTAGTTGATGGAGATATATTAAAGTCCAATCTTTACAGATGGTTCCTCACAATTAAGGAGATTTCCGAAATATTCCGCTAATATTCTACAAATATCCCTGTTGTTATGGGCAACATTCCCATCTCTGTCCTGAAATTGTAGAGTTGGTGGATCGTACTTAGTCAATTTCTTCTTAAAATTCTTATAATGTTTTATAAATGTTTATAAAACATTAAAATGTTTTATTTTAATTAATTTATCTTTTACCTCTTTGCGTTACGACATTTTACAAAAAAAAAGATTGTTTATGCTTCTTTCTTTGATTCATGCCACTTTGCAAAGAAATAGAGACTAATGAAGTACGGAAAAGTTAACAACATAGTAAGTAGATTTGAAGTCGTTATCTACCTACCGGTCAGTAACACATTCGGTACACTGAGTTTAAGTAGCGGTCAGTAACACATTCGGTACACTGAGTTTAAGTAGCGGTCAGTAACACATTCGGTACACTGAGTTTAAGTAGCGGTCAGTAACACATTCGGTACACTGAGTTTAAGTAGCGGTCAGTAACACATTCGGTACACTGAGTTTAAGTAGCGGTCAGTAACACATTCGGTACACTGAGTTTAAGTAGCGGTCAGTAACACATTCGGTACACTGAGTTTAAGTAGCAACCTTAATATAAACCAAAATCTCATTAACCAATTTTTGTGTCGAAAATATTTTGGAGAAATAATTAAAAGCCTGTGCAAAGTTGTTGCACCAGTTCTTATGTTTTGCTCAGGCAATTTTACCGTGCTGAGCATCGCGATTAATTAGTTTTTATGCTTTGTGATTGACTATGAAGTGACCGCCATATTTATCGGTTTTTATTGATATATGTTATTTCCATTTGTTTTATCACTCAAATAATATAACAGTTACAGATATATTATTTTGTTACCTATGCAATGGTTTTCCCAGATGACGTTTTCAAAAATAGAAGTATTTATATTTTTAGTTCACAAGAGTTCCTTCATATGTTTGTTTTGTAAACAGTTAAGATCGACCACAGGAACACAGGAACACAGGAACACAGGACCACAGGACCACAGGACCACAGGACCACAGGACCACAGGACCACAGGAACACAGGACCACAGGACCACGGACATGAAGTGTATTTCTGAAAAATAAAAAACACGGCTTTTCTATTTGTTGGGAAACGTTTGAAGAATCTAAAGGAATCAGTATTCTTTAACTCGTATCAAACGTTGCATGTATTTACTAATTTTCAATGTACACATTTTTTTATGCCGAAAGAGAAAGAAAGAAAGAAAAGGAAGGGAGAGAGAGAGAGAGAGAGAGAAAAAGAAGGGGAGGGAGAGAGAGAAAGGCAGAAAGGGAGAGAGAAAAAGAGAGAAAAGAGAGTGCGAGAGAGATAGAAAGAGAGAGAGAGAGAAAGAGAGAAAAGGAAGAGAGAGAAAAGAGAGCGAGAGAGAGAGAGCGAGTCGGGGTAAAGGTAGGAAAGCGGTTGTTTCAATAACTTCCTTTCTCTAGTATAAGTATAATTATTAGCATTAAGTATAATCAGCAATATGTAATAGGCTATACAATCTTCTTAACCAAACCAATGAATACAGAATCTATTCTGTATTCATTGGTCAAACTTACAAAAATCGGCCCAAATATTTTATGATTCATAATTCAACAAAATTTGAAATAATGTAACTTATAATTTGTGAATAATTCGATTTACCGGTGTTTTGTCGGTAAACTCGGAACAGAATACCAGAATAGGTGTTCTGTTCCTACTCCAACGTATTGTTTCCATTGGATCAAAACCATGAAAGCCGTATATAAGAAAATATATCGTCTTAAGAGAGAAAGTCTGTGCAAGGAAATATTCTAACTCGTATAGTTTCACCTTGTTTCCCGGTTCATTACGCATAGCGTTCAGTAATACGGAGGCATGGAGACAAGATTCATAAGGCAAGAGGGAGTGTGGGCTTTAAGTAATTGAAGATGTTTTCCCGGGGGATTCTTCTTTCTTGGACGGATTCTATCCGAGGATGAGATTTAGTGACGGAAATAAAATAAATACTGCACAACCTTCGCTTATAAAATACAGAGATTTTTTTACATCTCAAAACCTTTTCGTAAATATCAACTTGCCGATATTTTATGCGCCTTTCGTGTGTGATTAAAAAATTCATATAGTTATTAATCACACCGAATAGTGACTGTCGGTATTTTGAATTCTTAGAAAATTGTCATGTGAAAATGAGATATTAAGTAAATAGACAACCCAGACCAACTTTTGACCCTACCTGTTCGACTATCCAGATCGCTAGATCACATTCTGAGGGGTCGTTAAAACTTATGTATCCCAACACATAAACACAGTACCAATAAGAGTTCTATAAGAGTACCAATAAACACACACACACACACACAATTATTATATTCTGGTATTATAGCATTATACCGGAAAATCTAGTTGAGACAATGATAACATCAGAGGCCAAATGGAGGGCCATTGCACAGATTCGCCGCAGTGGCTGAGGATTGAAGATGAAGAAAGGAGAGCCAACGCTGTAGATGGATAGGCGGACAGCCAGTCCACCTTCAAACTAAGCGAAGTAATGCCTGGCGGTGGTTCCGCGGGGTGGTTTTGTAGAAGAGGAATGTTTTTGGTGGTTTTTATATTATATGGTGGTAATATATTATATAACTTAAACTTGAGTCCCACACTCTGGGGGAGTGGTGGTACCCTACCCCAGATAGTCTATAAAAAGTCTTCTACATATTTTGGCATCGTGAACACACACACACACACACACACACACACACACACACACACACACACACACACACACACACACACACACATACACACAAGGACACACAACAGATAGAGAGTGAGAGAAGGAAAAAGAGACATAAAGAGATTGAGGGAGAGGGAGAAGAGAGAGGGAGGAAGAGAGACTGAGAGAGAAACAGCAAGAGAGGGGAGAGAGGGGGAGAGAGGCAAAGAGAGGGAGGAAGGGAGAGAGAGAGGAAAGAGAGGGAGGGATAGGAAAGTAGAGAGAAGAGACGTAGAGGGATGGAGAGAGACAGATAGAGACAGAGAGAGAGAAGAGAATGAGGGAGGGAGGGAGAAAGAGACAGAAAGAGGAGAGAGAGAGAGGGAGGGAGATAGAGACGAAAGAAAAGAGAGAGGGGGAGAGATAAAGAGAGAGAGTGTAAGTGGCTTCCTTAAATAATATGGTTTTGATTTTGGAGTGATTTATATAATTTGAAGCAAATAGATACGGCGTTCAAGGTTTATAATCTGAAGATTTTACATATGTTCAAACAAGTTTTTCCATAAGCTTAGCAAAAAAAAAAAACAACCTTGAAGTACATGTTACATTGTCATTCCTGTAAATAATAAGCTTAAAGAAAAGATCCATGATGTTAAACATTTGATTATCAGTACTAACTTTATAACTCTGTGGGATGTTGCAAAAATTGTCAAGACAAACACCTCTTTTAAGGAGAGGTAATGACAAAGAAATATCTGAATTACTTGCGGAGTACCTAGAAGCAACTTTTCAGCCTTTCCCAAACAAAGGATTTGATGTAAGAGAGGATAGTATTGCTATTAAGCCTGAATTCTTAAAAGAATTTATCGAAATAATCAATAATTTGAACATAAAAAGGCTCCAGGTTATGACTTAATTACGGGACAAGTTTTAAAGGAATTGCAGAAAACCGCTATTCTAAAATTGCTGTTCCTAATAAATAAAAGGTTGCAATATGTACCAAGGCAATGGAAAGTGGCTGGGGTTATCGTAATTCACAAGTCTGGCGAAGATCCAACCAATAAGAGCTCTTATAGACCTATTTCATTGTTGCCAACAATATTTAAGTTGTTTGAGAAGCTACTGATTAAACATCTAAAGCCGATTATAAAGGAAAGGGAACTGATTCTAAAACACCAATTTGGGTTTAGGAACAAACATTCGACAATAGACCAGGGTACACAGGTTAACAAATGTAATTGGAGAAAAATAAAACATAAAGGCATGAGGAGTTGTTATATAAACTTCAAAAATACCTTTCAATTCAATTATGTAAGATTTTGACATCATATCTGACAGACAGACTCTTTAGGGTAAAACATGGTGATGAATACTCAGAACTTAAATAAATCTCTGCAGGAGTACCTCAGGGTGGACCTACCTTGTACTCTTTACAAGAGACATACCTCAGAGCTAATTTTGTCGATGATACTTCTATTACGGCTTCAGCGGACACGGTGGAGTAAGCTACTAAGAAACTTCAAGATACCCTTGTCAAGGTCAGTGGCGCATGGAGTTGAACGAGTCCGAATCAACCCATGTAAAATTTACAAAAAAAAAGAATTAATGCAGTGCCTGTGTTTCTTAACTGTAAAATAATTCTTTGTATGAATGAAATGAAGTACCTTGACATGACATTTGATGCTAGGTTGAACTGGAAGGCACACATTAAAAAGAAGAGAGAAGAACTTGATATTAGGCTCCTTGGTAGACAAGTGTAATTATTATAAATACAATAAACTGCTCTTGTATAAACAAGTACTAAGAACAGTGTGGGCGTACGGTTTGCAGTTATGGGGCTACAACAAAGTGGCCAACATTAAAATTATACAAAAATTTCAGAACAAATTATTGCGGACAGCTAATACCGTGTACCACACGGTATATCATGAACGAAAATATTCATGGAGATGTTCAAATAGAAACTGTTGAAGAAGGTCTACTGCAGCTAGACACAAGAAGAGACGCTAAATCACGTGAACAAAGAGACGCAGACATTCAGTAGCTTAAAAGAAAGAAGCCGTTGGACTTAATATAGTGATAAATTTATTTAGTGGACATTTTTTTTTATTGTTGTTGTATTTCAATGAATAGTGCTAGTTACGTTTATTCTTAGTTGTAATTGTAAAAAAATTACAGTGATAATGAGGGATGGCATTGAAGCACGCCGTCGAGTAATGAGGGATGGCATTGAAGCACGCCGTCGAGTAATGAGGGATGGCATTGATGCACGCCGTCGAGTAATGAGGGATGGCATTGAAGCATGCCGTCGAGTAATGAGGGATGGCATTGAAGCACGCCGTCGAGTAATGAGGGATGGCATTGAAGCACGCCGTCGAGTAATGAGGGATGGCATTGAAGCACGCCGTCGAGTAATGAGGGATGGCATTGAAGCACGCCGTCGAGTAATGAGGGATGGCATTGAAGCACGCCGTCGCCAAGTGCGAAGACACTGTTTATAGCAAAATTTAAAGGTGATTGTTAAACTGTTATAGTTTACTACTTGGTGGTTTCTGTTCAGATTTCGACCATTTATACAAGAGTGTCTCTGGTACCGAGTATTGTGGGAGACGATCATAATAAAATAAATTATCAAATAATTGCTGGAAAAACTACCGAGTATGCAAAACAAAATTATTTTTCATACAAATGTATGAAGTCAGTTCTTACATTTGGTTTATTATCTTAAGACTGTGAGAGATGAATTTTTTAAGTAATGTAAAAACTTAAAAGATATTTATATTTTCAATAACTTACAATAAAAGTCTTCTTTTACAGATCAGTTGTTGTTCAGTTAAATAATGCAAAATACCGCAATCGGTAAATTTGTTGACAGTTTATCAAAATTTTAGAACTGTAAACTTACTTATTTTTAAAAATTTATACAAAACGCAACCATGACAAATAAACTGTGTGATTACTGATGCAAATTGTTTCACTAGTTTAGTCTGTAGAATGATTCAAATTTTAGTCATTTTATTTTCTAACAAATTTTGCAGTTAAATATTATGAAAGAAGCACACTATATAGAACAGCTGTTCAGTAAAGGCACAAAAGTCCTAAATCGGCAAAGGTTTTGACAGTTTATTGCAATGTTATAATATTGCAAACTTTCCTATTTTTATCAAAAGGTAAATACTGCAAAATGACAAGTAAAATGAGTGATTATTAGTGAAAATAGGTCAGTAGTTCAGGCTGTATCAATATATGGCTGTTTCCAATTTTTTTTTTTAATTTTCTGACTTTTTTACAATTAATAATATTTTTTACTTTTATACAAAACACACATACTATAAACATGACGAATAAAATAAAACAGCTTTGATCAAAATTGGTTAAGACGTTTAGGCTGTATGGGCAGAAATGTTTAAATTACTGAATCTTTTTCGGTCTTGTCAATTTTACAAGTGTTAACCTAATTATTTATAAATATTTATGCAAAAAGCACATTTTGCAAACAGAACGGGTAAAACGAACCATATTTAATCAAAAGTGGTTCACTAGTTTAAGCTAAATTCGTCGAAGGAAATGTTGAACTGCAATGTTGAAGAAGGAAAAACTCTACTTTCAAATCGCTTTTTCACGTTGTGGCAATACCAATTTAATTTTTCTTAATTTTTGTCATTTTGGCGTAGTCCTACCATTACAGATAACAGTATTGCCAACTCTAATAATTTTCGTATTTAAGTTAGGAAAATTGCTATACACACACACACGCACGCACGCACGCACGCACGCACGCACGCACGCACGCACGCACGCACGCACACACGCACACACGCACACACGCACACACGCACGCACGCACGCACACACACACGCGCGCACACACACACACACACACACACACACACACAGCGGCAACATGCAGAGTGCTGCCACATTCGTTGATACATATTCATACATATGCACATAAAGCCTACTACTGTATACAATACACGTATTCATAGTATTATTTTTCCATTATTAATGTGTACATATTCTTATTATTCTTATATTTAATTCATAATCACGGACGCCATTTTCGAGATATCAAAGTTCGAACAAAGTATGTTTTCCAGAGTATACACTGAATAAATAATTTCACTTGCAGAAATCCGAGCACACGAATCGATAAAAGGGTGGGTGAGCTTTTATGTGACAACTCTGAGTTCAATGATAAAATATTCCATTTAAACTAATAGCTTTACTTCCGTTTCAAATTATAAAACACTGCATTATTTTGTTATTATTTCAAGTTATGCTATACTTTGAAATAATTTTCAATTCAATGAAGTATGTGAAATAATTCATTTGTATTTTTATTAATAAAAGGGATTTATATTGAATTGAAACGTTTTTACCTGAACTTGAACACAAACACTGAAGAAACGTTATTTTAGCGTCAGGTTTGAATTTATAGACACACTTAGAAAGATTTTTACAATGGTTCAATAGTTAAGTTATTCATTTTGTTAAGGCATATTATTTTTCGAATTGAAAATGTGAACTACATTAAAAACCTGTGTATATTCTTTCGTTTTATTGTTTCATTTGCCAAATCGTTCCCGGCATTTTCAAGATGGTTTTCGCTCCAAGTCTGAAGTTCCCACTTGATCCTCTAAAGTGTATCGCATATTTGTCCTTTTTTTATAATCTATACTATTATAAATGCTAAAATAACTTTGTTACGTTTTCACGCATAAACCGCTTAAATAATGTTGATGAATAGAATAATGTATAGTGATAGATGGGACCTAGGAGAAGGACATAGACAACTTCATGTTTCGAAAATAAAACTTGAAGGGAAAAATAGGGGATGAAAATTTGTATGTTTCGTCAAATTAGGTATATACAAAATTTATCTTATCTATACTCGTAATTTGGTAATAAATAATGTTTCTGCGTGTTTGACTTATCTAGCCTGTACTTTTGGTAAGAAATAAAGAATGTTTCTGCGTTTTTGACTTATCTAGCCTGTACTTTTGGTAAGAAATAAAGAATGTTTCTGCGTTTTTGACTTATCTAGCCTGTACTTTTGGTAAGAAATAAAGAATGTTTCTGCGTTTTTGACTTATCTAGCCTGTACTTTTGGTAAGAAATAAAGAATGTTTCTGCGTTTTTGACTTATCTAGCCTGTATTTTTGGTAAGAAATAAAGAATGTTTCTGCGTTTTTGACTTATCTAGCCTGTACTTTTGGTAAGAAATAAAGAATGTTTCTGCGTTTTTGACTTATCTAGCCTGTACTTTTGGTAAGAAATAAAGAATGTTTCTGCGTTTTTGACTTATCTAGCCTGTACTTTTTTTTAATAAATAAAGAATGTTTCTGCGTTTTTGACTTATCTAGCCTGTACTTTTGGTAAGAAATAAAGAATGTTTCTGCGTTTTTGACTTATTTAGCCTGTACTTTTGGTAAGAAATAAAGAATGTTTCTGCGTTTTTGACCAATTAAGGTAAAATAGGGACGATTTATTAATTTTTTTAAAGTATTTACATACCTTTGTATACCTATGTATCTATAGTCTATCTATACTAACCGTTGACCGATTTTGCCAAGGAAAAAGTTTGCATCATGGTGTATACATTGTATGCCTATGCTGAATATTCTATATATATTAATAACTGTCTTCCCCGTGGACAGGACAACAGTATGTGTTGTGCCTAATAAACCTTCAAGTGTTAACAAAGGATGGAGAAACCTAAAACGTAGTTTACAGAAATGTGTTAAATATTATTACCATTAATAAATACTAATAAATAGGCCTACTTATACCTCATTCATTAACCTATTTTATTGATACGTAGATATTATCTTTTCATGTCTAAACCACTGAACAGTTTTTTTAATTATTTAATTAATACGGAGATTGATGAAAGCTTGGAGAAAAAATAGGCTATTCGAAGTACTAATTTAATGCAGACGAAGTCGCTGTAACTAGCTAGTATTGGCTCATTTAATCGTGTTTTGTGTGCGTGTGACGCTCGACCGCTTCACATTGTCGGTTATTCGACGTCATAAAAATAATAAAAGAAAAATTATCTCATACTTTTATTCAAAACCAAAGTTACAAACTAAGTGTCTGTTTGAGAAAGTTTACACAAACTTAAATTTGAACTTTCAGTTTTTAGTTTTTATTTTAGTTTTCTTATTTTAATGCAGCTTTCTCGCTGGCTTTCCGAAAAGTAACATTGCATTAATTTCACTGCGTCAACTTCATTTCGATAAAATATATAAACGTGAAACCCGATAAAAGTTATTTATCTTTACCTTTTCTTGAAAATCAGATTTTGAAGAATGCTCGAGATAAAGGTTTATGGATTTCACATTTCTTGTTCTTTCTTTTTTTTTTGCCAAGTTAGACGAATGACAGTTGATGATCGGCGTAACAAATAGAAACAGGTCTAGTTAGATTTGAACCTGCGTACAGGTCCGAGCTCCAGCGAACTGCTGCCATCCTACCAACCGACTTATGACGGATTCACAGTTAGGTGATTTTGTATCCTACGGAGACTGTAAACTATCTGGAAATGTTTTAAGTGTGCCATAAAATTGTTACGTTTGTTTTTATACATTTTAATAGTTTTTATTATATGCACTCTATAAAACAGACTGAATTGCTGCCGATTCTGCTGTTATAATAAACAACAATAAGAATATAGGCGACCGTAAGGAGATACATTTATGAGATAAATTATGATTTATAAACAATAATTTTGTGTACACCTATAAAATTGCGTACATAGGTTACATAGCCGACACTGTCCCCCTGGCGTCCTCAGGATGCTCACTATAACACTGGCTCGTTCCAATAGTAAATTTCCCGATAGTCTTCTCTAAAGTAAACGTGTGTGCTTAATCTATCACGTCAGCGAGACATCTACACTCACACGTAACTCTCCCCTCCCACACTCCCTCTTTCACCCCGAGAACCCGGGTTCGATTCCCGGCCAGGGCTTGGCATTTTCATACGCTATAAATCATCCCATCGTCTGCATTAGCCTAAGCGTGCACAATAGTCGGACGTTAAATACCAAAAAAAATCTCTCTCTCTCTCTCTCTCTCTCTCTCTCTCACACACACACACACACACACACACACACACACACACACACACACACACACACACACACACACACACACACACACACACACATACACACACAATACTGTATTTTGAGAACAGCAAAGCCTACGAAGTGTAACTGTTGAATGGTGTCTCACTTTACAGTGCGTATGTGCAAGAAAGCTAGCTTTAACATATAGGCTACATATTAAGTGGTTTAAAGTTGTTTATTTCCAGAAGTTTTTTGTATTTACTTCTCTAGTTTCACGTTAAACAGCTTAACACATTTCAAAGAATTTGTTGGTTGTTATATGTAGCTGTGACATGATTTAAGGCAATCTCAAACTGCAACGCGCCTGTATTTGGGCTTTCCACATGTCTGTTACTTTGTAAGTCCTATTGTCCGATTTTCACTGAGATACGGCTTTACAAATTTGAAGAAACACTTTTTATTTGTTACGCTAACAATTTTTATATCTTAAACTTTAATATGGCGGCTACACGAGCTCTAGAAGCCAAACGGGTTGACTGTACCTGTTGTTATATATTATTTTTTGTTTCATCGCACAGCCATATGTCTGTCTCATTCAAATCTGCCGACCTCAGTCCCAATGGAGAAAATATCTGTGAAGCAATAGTTGTATGTGCTCATAGATAAATAACCTGGGTAGGTCAGTGTAGATAGTTTGAAATAAGGAGTTACGATTTGGGAATGTGTGTGTGTGTGTGTGTGTGTGTGTGCGCGCGCGCGCGCGCTCATCTTTTGCATATTTAGACTGATTTGATTCAAACGTAACATTGGTCTTTGAATAGTTGGCATTGAAAATTGGTTTTCTTAATAGTTCATTTTCTGGTTCAATTTTTGTGAGTTAATAATTTGGTGAGTTAATTTGTCAGTAAAAAATTCAAACAGTTTTATAATGGCGGCTATTTTAAACTTTAAAAAAATCTTATTTTTTCATCTTACATTGACAATCTGATTTCATCACTGTAAGAGAGTTAAATTCATTTCTTAAGTATCTGATTACCCTACATGAACCCAAAATTTATTTAATTTCGCTCAAAAAATACTAAAAAACTTACAGAGTCTTATTTTATTTTATTAAGGAGGTTTAAGAAAAACCTGTCAATCTGCCAAATTGACCAAAAATCAATTTATCATTAATTTGTCATTTCTGATGACACATAACACAAAGCGGTTAATATAAAATAAATTTACGATTTGGTAGAAAACCTATAAACGGAAACACGGCCATCAAGATTTTGTTTGCTTACCCTCAACCTTAAATTCCTTTCATTTTAAATGTATTGAACTTATTTCCTTACACTTATGTTTCGGTTTTATTATCTATAGCTCCAAAACCAAACTGAATACGATATAGTTTTTGCAATGTTTTTGTAGAATTTATTTTTAAATAACGATGAAAATGAACTTATTGTTTCAATAGTTTATTGTGCAATTCCAAAGTAATTTGAAAATTGAAAATGCCAACATATCAAATTTTAATGCTGGATATTGTAGTGATGGATATAGCATATTCGTCTAGCGAATATTGTGTTTGTTAATTACGTCACAATGCTATCTGTATTTCTTAATTTAACAGATAATGAAATGCCTCAATTTGAAATATCAGTAAATAATGATGTCGGTCATTGAATCCCAGTTTGGATCGGTATTGAGGGAAGTATTGACTATCCCATCTCACACCCGTTGTGCCCGACTAGCAGCTTGACATAACAAAGGCTTTATCCCTATCTCCCTTCCCCTCCCTCAAGGGCTTTATCTGGATTATGATTCATCTTTTATAATGCTTAACTTCAACTAAGGCAACTTATGAAGACCGTTAATAATTAAAACAGAATTACTCTTTGATTTATTGGCAAATTTCCAATGAAAAATGAGAATTGGAGTGGCCACACTGACCTGAAGGTGTCTATTTAGATATAATAACGGTAAGCAGCAGTTTTTCTGACGTGATGGAAGCGAAATTTCCAAAAGTATTTTTTACCTTAACCTCTTTTGAAAATCTCATTCACCAACACACACACACACACACACACACACACACACACACACACACACACACACACACACACACACACACACACACACACACACACACACACACACACACACACACACACACACACACACACACACACACACACACACACACACACACACACACACACATATATATATATATATATATATATATATATATATATATATATTATATCATATATCATATATCATGTATCATATATCATATATCATCGGCTTAAACCAATTTACTCAAACATAGTGACTGCAGGTGTTCAGCTGGTTCTTAGGTGGTGTCAAAGCGATGTCAAATGGCCCGCTGACAGCAAATGTCTGAAAATTCCTTCTGATCTCGTGTTCGCACAACATAAGTATGGTATAATTTTATAGTTGATAGTTCATATGCAGATTTATCAACCCAGCTTAATTAGCGGGCCTGATGTCCACTAAAAATCATAATTAATTTTCTTCTGGGCCATTGTATCAACCGTGGATCTTATCAATCAAGATAATATAAGTTTGTTTTGTGCCATGAATTAATTTTATTTATTTATCAGATTAAGAGAGTCATTCTTGTACTGAGAAGAACTGAGGTGCTTCTGAAGTCAGGAAAGTAATCTGGCAATGTCCCAAGGGGGTTGTTTGAGGAGGGGTGTCAGAGTTTTAATATAATATGAAATGTATCAAATACAGTAACACAGTCAATAATACATCCCTTAAATCTACTCTGTTATACATGTATTTTTTGTGAGATCCAGACCCGGGACCATAAAATAATGTAATCATGACATTATATTACAATTAGGGTGTTGAAGTTTTTCGGACGTTCAAAGACTGTTGAAAACATTTTGTTAATGGGCTGCATTTGAGAAAAATTTGATCAGACTTTTATAACTGATTTTTACAAAAATAATTTCTTAGAAGTTGTTAGACCATTTTGAACTTTATTTTTTATTTGACCAGGGTTTGAAATATTTTTTAAATTAAAAAAATAGTTCAGAGATATGAGTAAAACATTTACATCCTAACTTTTATCGAGTGGTTCAGTTAGTTTAATCTCCAGCTGTGTACAATGACACATACACTGACAGATGACCAAGTATTACTTTTTTTGACTCCGTGGACCAGAAATGGATATATATATGTGTGTGTGTGTGTTTATAATCCATATAATATAGTTTTCACAATTTTCTATCTTTCTTTATTATTCGTAAAATAGGCAAAAATTTAGTTTAAAACAAAAACTCAAACATTGTAAAAATTAGGTACTGACCATCGAACAACGAGAGGGGGTTTGGAAACAATATTTGGAGAAATCTATTAGAAAGTATCGTGTGACAATTGAATTCAGCTGGTATAGGCCTGTATACTTCAGCTGGAGTACAAAAGATCAATTATTCACGAAGCCTAAAATAGTGTCCAGGCAAGAAATGTACTTAAGACCTGAGGTACAAGCTTATATTGTTGATGCATTTCAACGATTACGTTACCAAAACTTATTGTTCTGCTTTGTTGAGCACACTTTGTGTGTGTGTTTCCTTGCGTCATCAGTTTTACTTGTTGACGCAGCCGTGAGAATGTTTGTTGCAAGACTAATTCAAAGCCGTGAGAGAATTTCGAGGACTTGGCTTAGGCGATCGGCCGGTGTAACTCGGACGGCTGCGACAAAAACAAAGCAAATCTCCGGGTTGTACAACTGACGGTTGCGCCCTGGGTGGAGGAGCAATAGAAACAAAAGTCAATCACGTGACCTCATCAATCAGGTGCGGGAAGTAGTATAAAAGTATTATTAGAAATAAACCATTGAAAATTTGCATTATTTCTCAAAATCAGTTAACCAGATTTACTCAAATTGTGGTCGTTAAAATTAATAAGTCAAGTCAGTTTATAAAATTTGTAGTAAAAACAAATCTATTCGGAGTAGTACAAAAAAGAAAATAAATACCCACCTTTATTGGATACTTGAATGTTTTATAACCACTTAAAACAATTTATTAGAATGCGATAAGTATGTGTACCGTTTGTTTAAAATAAATAAAAGATTAACTGTGTATTACAATAGTCTGAAGGGTTGTTCTTTAAATATACTTATTGGCAATAGGTCTCCTAGTTGGCAAGCGTTTACACCCCAAGTCAACTTCAAAAATGCTGACAAAAACAAGTATATGCTAAGGGTTGGGGTGGAACTCATGAATTAATAGGGGAAGACAAAGCAAAGCCGTGGCTGAAAATAACAATAATACAGTATAAAGCATCAATTTTTAACTTAGATGTATTTAAAATAATTGAAAAATTCTTTATTTGTTCTGTGAAGTGGTAATATGGCAAAATGATACTCGGAGGAATGAAATATCCACCGAAATGTGTGTGTGTGTGTGTGTGTGTGTGTGTACGTGCGCGCGCGCGTGTGCGTGTGTGTGTGTGTGCGTCTGCGTGTGTGTGTGTGTGTGTGTGTGTGTGTGTGTGTGTGCGAGCGCGCGGGTGTGTGTACGGGTGTGTGTGTGTGTGCGCGCGGGTGTGTGAGTGTGTGTGTGCGGGTGCGTGAGTGTGTGTGTGCGGGTGCGTGCGTGTGTGTGTGTGTGTGCGCGCGCGCGCGCGTGTGTGTGTGTTTGGAGCCGTAATATATACAGGGATTATTTTATTTGCATTGATGTCAAATTTACTCTCACAGCATCCCTATCAATACCGAACAGCAATTATACACAAGAAACCAATAACCATACTATAGCACTAGAACTGACTGTGCTAATTTTTTAAACAGTTTATGATCTGCCTGCAAACTCTAACTTCATAGCCAATCTCAAATAATTGATTCGAACTTATTTTAATTAACCTCTGCTGTACAATTTATAAGAAAACTTGTAATAAATTCAATACAATTTCGAATTTATTAAATTAATGTCTGTATGTGCTTTTTTTGGATAAAGTTCAAATATTTTTTTCAAAGTAATTCTAGCTTCTTACATTTTAATACAGTGATTATTATTTATTGAACCCTCATTTACTGCATTTACGCAATCCCGTGGATGCCCTTCTCTTTAAGTCCTAACTTGGTGTCTCTGTCCTAGTGATGTTTCCAGTTGTCGGATGAGGAACCTTTAAGTCCTAACTTGGTGTCTCTGTCCTAGTAATGTTTCCAGATGTCGGATGAGGAACCTTTAAGTCCTAACTTGGTGTCTCTGTCCTAGTGATGTTTCCAGATGTCGGATGAGGAACCTTTAAGTCCTAACTTGGTGTCTCTGTCCTAGTGATGTTTCCAGATGTCGGATGAGGAACCTTTAAGTCCTAACTTGGTGTCTCTGTCCTAGTGATGTTTCCTGATGTCGGATGAGGAACCTTTAAGCCCTAACTTGGTGTCTCTGTCCTAGTGATGTTTCCAGATGTCGGATGAGGAACCTTTAAGTCCTAACTTGGTGTCTCTGTCCTAGTGATGTTTCCAGATGTCAGATGAGGAACCTTTAAGTCTTAACTTGGTGTCTCTGTCCTAGTGATGTTTCCAGATGTCGGATGAGGAACCTTTAAGTCCTAACTTGGTGTCTCTGTCCTAGTGATGTTTCCAGATGTCGGATGAGGAACCTTTAAGTCCTAACTTGGTGTCTCTGTCCTAGTGATGTTTCCAGATGTCGGATGAGGAACCTTTAAGTCCTAACTTGGTATCTCTGTCCTAGTGATGTTTCCAGATGTCGGATGAGGAACCTTTAAGTCCTAACTTGGTGTCTCTGTCCTAGTGATGTTTCCAGATGTCGGATGAGGAACCTTTAAGTCCTAACTTGGTGTCTCTGTCCTAGTGATGTTTCCAGATGTCGGATGAGGAACCTTTAAGTCCTAACTTGGTGTCTCTGTCCTAGTGATGTTTCCAGATGTCGGATGAGGAACCTTTAAGTCCTAACTTGGTGTCTCTGTCCTAGTGATGTTTCCAGATGTCGGATGAGGAACCTTTAAGTCGCTCTTCGTGGCTCCTTGCAAATTGGGACGTCAAAACTTTCTTTTCTGACAAACTATTCTGAGTTTACCTCCTCAAAAAAACCCGATCTTGTTTTGTAATCGTAGCCCGAGTGAAATTCAAAATAAAAACTTTTATTTTAATATAGACCTACTTGTCATAGCCTAAACAAATATATTAAAATACTTGTTACACAACCCAGTTCCGATTATTAACACCTAAACAACCACGATATAGCTCACTAAACTTTTCTCCCCGCTTGGAAACAGCCTAAGCCTGCGAATACTAATTCACTCCCGTCAACCAATACTCGCTTCTGATTGGTTCGCAGTGCCCACGTATCTCTATTTTATCTTTAGATTAATACATCTGCCCAAGCATAACTGCCGGCGCATCACCTCGCATCTACCGTACATAATAGCTTCTTTCTGATAGGTGCGTTCTTTCTCTAGTTCTAACAATGAAATTCTGAGAAATTCTGGTTCCCGCCATAATTGCGAGTATAAATGCTGAAAATCGTTGTTCGGCAGAACGTCGAGGAGGATCACCCAGTACAGAACAACTACATGTAGCCTGCCAAAACCCTTAACTTAAGTTGTGTACAAGACACCACAACTTGCTTGTGAGGAAACAGGAGGAATCTGGCCAACTCTTAACAAGAAGCGAATTTTTTCACCTTTCGTAACCGGAAAAGTGCCTCGCCAGCCCGCGGCCGACCTGGTAAACGCGCGGACTTCTATTTCTGCAGACTACAACATACTGAATTTCAAAATGTTTAATAAACTATAATTTATACTTTAAAACACGGTTTTTCAGAATTTCCTGATTTCGACGATTTCGGTTTGGTTCACGAGTTTTACGGGGCAGTTTTTACTCCGGCACAAAAAACAATTAAAGTAAATTTGCAATTTTGGACTGGTGAAGAACACGTCTGTCCGTGTAAAATGACTTTTACTGCTCCTCCCGAGCCGTAGGCCGTACACTGTAGAATTTGGTTTCACCTGTTCAGTGTTGCCGTCTTGGCCTTGGTTACCTAGTAATTAATAATTTTGCCCGTTGAATTCTGTCCAAGTCAGCTGGCGATTCTTGATGAGTTCTTTGTTTACTCTTCCCATTAATCCCGCTATCCTAGTTGCTGTCACGATTCTGGAAGCTCGGGTGCCAGCGTTCACAGCACTTTTGATGACGTTTCTATCACGTTATGGTTCCCGACATAATTGCCTTTCTGCCCTTTAATTTTTTTTTTCATTGTTTTTATTACACATATACTGTTAACATTTGTACACTTGTCTCGCATTGTTTGCTGTAGTAAGGACATACAGTACTTACATAACTGCTTGCTAGGTTGCATTGCTTTTTGATAATAGCTGGTGCATTAATTACATTTATCTCTTTTTATAATTTAATATTTTATTTTAATTCCTTCTAATTGAAATTTTGGAATTTTAATAACTTTTACAGTTTTACGGCTTGAAACTTGTACTTAAAATTTAATTAATTGTATTATCCCTACCAGTTCATTTGAAATCTGCTAAATTCGATTTCGTAGTTTTTGAAGTAATCGGTCGCATGTTTTTCCTCAGACTTCTATAACTCATAGTACAGTACTTAACAGCTATTAAAGTTTATTTAATTATTTTGATTACTTTTAGTACATTTATTATAATTTCATAATTTAAAAAATAATTTTTATTTATGCAGAATAAACTAATGTTACACGTTAATTTTAACTGACATAATTAACGTTTTACTTTTAAATTTTCATGACTGTCTAACTTTTAAGAAATCTACTTAAGGCCGTAACTTTTTACTTATACTAATTATACTAATTTTCAATTCTCCAGTTTTTCTTTAAATGCATTTATTTTATTTAGATTTAGCTTTAATTATTTTTATGCAAATCTTTATTTTCTTCCAAATTTCTTTGTACTTATTCTTTATTCCGAGTATCGTCACAGTTTCGGCTGACGTTTCCAATTCGCAAAATATGTTTGTATTACATACCCGACCCGTCTAACACAAAATTGTTTAGGACGTTTACTTGTGTAATATAGACTACCATGCACATTTTATATAAATAATTTTATTAATAAATATTAATTTTTTTAATTAAAGCGGTTGTACTATGCCCAGCCATCACAATAATTATAGCATTATGACATATTGTAAAAGATTGGTGTTTTATATTTGCATATGATGTAGATAAGTGTCCATTTTCTTTATATCAGTTGCGTATAGTTGCGTACCATCACTCCAGCAATGAAATCAGTAATATAATGCAGGACCAATATAAAGCAGACTACCAACTGTTGCTAAGTGCGTGCGTACTTAAGTGTTAGCACAGTGTGTTACCAAGCCACAGTAAAAACACCGCAGTTTAAATAAAAAGTAAAGTAATTTTTTTGTTGAAAATATAGCATTTCTTTTCTTAAAAAAGAAATAATAAAAATAAATATTAATAAAAATAGGAAGGCCTTATATAAAAAGAAACTATTTACCAAATGTTCCTGTTTTTGTTATTCGTAATGTTTTAAATAAACTGGAAACAAATTTTCATTGAAATGCATAAAAACGTTGCAGTTTGACTAGCTTTAATAGAGAATAAGTTCATTATAATTTTTTATAATTATAATAATTTATTTACATTTTTTTAAACTAGCATATTTTTTAGTTAATGCTTATTTTTTTCTTTAATATTTTCTTATCATATTTCTTAGTTAATGCTTATTTTTTCTTTAATATTTTCTTATCATATTTCTTAGCATATTTTTTAGTTAATGCTTATTTTTCTTTAATATTTTCGTATCATATTTCTTGGCATATTTTTTAGTTAATGCTTCTTTTTTCTTTAATATTTTCTTATCATATTTCTTAGCATATTTTTTAGTTAATGCTTATTTTTCTTTAATATTTTCTTATCATATTTCTTGGCATATTTTTTAGTTAATGCTTCTTTTTTCTTTAATATTTTCTTATCATATTTCTTAGCATATTTTTTAGTTAATGCTTATTTTTCTTTAATATTTTCTTATCATATTTCTTGGCATATTTTTTAGTTAATGCTTCTTTTTTCTTTAATATTTTCTTATCATATTTCTTAGCATATTTTTTAGTTAATGCTTATTTTTCTTTAATATTTTCGTATCATATTTCTTGGCATATTTTTTAGTTAATGCTTATTTTTCTTTAATATTTTCTTATCGTATTTCTTAGCATATTTTTTAGTTAATGCTTATTTTTCTTTAATATTTTCTTATCATATTTCTTGGCATATTTTTTAGTTAATGCTTCTTTTTTCTTTAATATTTTCTTATCATATTTCTTAGCATATTTTTTAGTTAATGCTTATTTTTCTTTAATATTTTCGTATCATATTTCTTGGCATATTTTTTAGTTAATGCTTATTTTTTCTTTAATATTTTCTTATCGTATTTCTTAGCATATTTTTTAGTTAATGCTTATTTTTCTTTAATATTTTCGTATCATATTTCTTGGCATATTTTTTAGTTAATGCTTCTTTTTTCTTTAATATTTTCTTATCATATTTCTTAGCATATTTTTTAGTTAATGCTTATTTTTCTTTAATATTTTCGTATCATATTTCTTGGCATATTTTTTAGTTAATGCTTATTTTTCTTTAATATTTTCTTATCGTATTTCTTAGCATATTTTTTAGTTAATGCTTATTTTTCTTTAATATTTTCTTATCATATTTCTTGGCATATTTTTTAGTTAATGCTTATTTTTCTTTAATATTTTCTTTTCATATTTCTTAGCATATTTTTTAGTTAATGCTTATTTTTCTTTAATATTTTCTTATCATATTTCTTGGCATATTTTTTAGTTAATGCTTATTTTTTCTTTAATATTTTCTTATCGTATTTCTTAGCATATTTTTTAGTTAATGCTTATTTTTCTTTAATATTTTCGTATCATATTTCTTGGCATATTTTTTAGTTAATGCTTCTTTTTTCTTTAATATTTTCTTATCATATTTCTTAGCATATTTTTTAGTTAATGCTTATTTTTCTTTAATATTTTCTTATCATATTTCTTGGCATATTTTTTAGTTAATGCTTATTTTTTCTTTAATATTTTCTTATCGTATTTCTTAGCATATTTTTTAGTTAATGCTTATTTTTCTTTAATATTTTCGTATCATATTTCTTGGCATATTTTTTAGTTAATGCTTATTTTTTCTTTAATATTTTCTTATCATATTTCTTAGCATATTTTTTAGTTAATGCTTATTTTTCTTTAATATTTTCTTATCATATTTCTTGGCATATTTTTTAGTTAATGCTTATTTTTTCTTTAATATTTTCTTATCATATTTCTTGGCATATTTTTTAGTTAATGCTTATTTTTTCTTTAATATTTTCTTATCATATTTCTTGGCATATTTTTTAGTTAATGCTTATTTTTTCTTTAATATTTTCTTATCGTATTTCTTAGCATATTTTTAGTTAATGCTAAATTTTAAAAGTAAAAGTGAATCTAATTATTTACGGATGTTTTAGATTCAATATTAAATTGATGACGTGTTGATGATGTCAAAAACAACGAGGCATGTAATATTCGTTGCCTTTCCCATTCAATTCGTTTAAAAGGTACGTTATTATTGTTTTCCATAATCATTAATTTTAATATCTGAGAGAAAACACAGAGGCAGGCTAAACGTTTTGATGCAAAATGCAAATGTGCAGTGTATGACAGGTTACGAGTGAATGCAGGACACGACAGGGTAACTCGAGGGGTTGATTACCCGTATGGGGCGATACTCGATAAATCGGTCAAGTATGGGATGATCCTCATATGACCGCACTACTACCTATCGAATATTATAGAACAAATTATTGCAGTTTTCAGTAGACTAGACAACTTCAGCGTACCCCGGTGTCATATGGAATCTGACCTTATTAGATTATTCTGTATCCGTGGAAAATTGGAGACTTTTCTTTGAAGCTGTTTTCATTCTTAATTAAAGTGTGTAAATTTGGTTTTGAAAAATAACTCGAATAAAGTATTCAATGAGACTGCTTTATCGTAACTCTTTTTAGTTTGTGGGGTCAGTATTCGTACTCTGAGAGATAATAAACTAAAATATGAAATATATGATAGATCGAAACTGCAAGCGAGTAAATAAATCTTTTTATCGACACAAAAGAATTACGGTCAGTTTTAGTTATGAAAGAAGAAGACCGGACCTGCGTCAAAGAAGAGTTGACCATTTTTCTAAACATTTTCCTATTTTTTCCGTTTAAGCTTAATGCTAAGATTCTGCACAATCGGACAGTGTTGCATTCGAAAAAAGTGGTCTCGCACAATAACATCTAGAGGCTTGTTACAGGCCACCAGTTCAGGCCGAAGCACCTACAAGTTATTGTCGTACCATTGCTACAAATAAATAATAGTAATGACAGAGATAAGCGAAAGTGTCCCTTCCGGCAACACAGGTCTAAAGCCAATGACACGACTAAACTCGCAAAACACGACTAAAACTCTTTCCTTCTGACACACACACAACTGCTTCCTGCTTCACTGGCGACGAAACGTAAGCGATAATACGAAACAATGTATAAACATAGCTCTTTAAAAACAGACGTTTAGTCTTTTTAAGACTATGCTCCATGTCACCAAAACGAAATTTAAGAGGTAATTAAAAATTTTCTTAACACATTACAAAGTATAAACTCATGGCGGAATACTTTATAGTCGTCTTATGACACATTTTCAATATGTACATGTATGTGGCATATACACGAAGGCGCAGCTAAAGGTGCATATCAAACACATCGATAGGCAGATACATTTTCAATGTGTACATGTATGTGGCATATCACGAAGGCGCAGCTAAAGCTGCATATCAAACACATCGATAGGCAGATACATTTTCAATGTGTACATGTATGTGGCATATCTACGAAGGCGCAGCTAAAGGTGTATATCAAACACATCGATAGGCAGATACATTTTCAATGTGTACATGTATGTGGCATATCTACGAAGGAGCAGCTAAAGGTGCATATCAAACACATCGATAGGCAGATACATTTTCAATATGTACATGTATGTGGCATATCTACGAAGGAGCAGCTAAAGGTGCATATCAAACACATCGATAGGCAGATACATTTTCAATATGTACATGTATGTGGCATATCTACGAAGGAGCAGCTAAAGGTGCATATCAAACACATCGATAGGCAGATACATTTTCAATATGTACATGTATGTGGCATATCTACGAAGGAGCAGCTAAAGGTGCATATCAAACACATCGATAGGCAGATACATTTTCAATGTGTACATGTATGTGGCATATCTACGAAGGAGCAGCTAAAGGTGCATATCAAACACATCGATAGGCAGATACATTTTCAATGTGTACATGTATGTGGCATATCTACGAAGGAGCAGCTAAAGGTGCATATCAAACACATCGATAGGCAGATACATTTTCAATATGTACATGTATGTGGCATATCTACGAAGGAGCAGCTAAAGGTGCATATCAAACACATCGATAGGCAGATACATTTTCAATATGTACATGTATGTGGCATATCTACGAAGGAGCAGCTAAAGGTGCATATCAAACACATCGATAGGCAGATACATTTTCAATATGTACATGTATGTGGCATATCTAAGAAGGAGCAGCTAAAGGTGCATATCAAACACATCGATAGGCAGATACATTTTCAATATGTACATGTATGTGGCATATCTACGAAGGAGCAGCTAAAGGTGCATATCAAACACATCGATAGGCAGATACATTTTCAATGTGTACATGTATGTGGCATATCTACGAAGGAGCAGCTAAAGGTGCATATCAAACACATCGATAGGCAGATACATTTTCAATGTGTACATGTATGTGGCATATCTACGAAGGAGCAGCTAAAGGTGCATATCAAACACATCGATAGGCAGATACATTTTCAATGTGTACATGTATGTGGCATATCTACGAAGGAGCAGCTAAAGGTGCATATCAAACACATCGATAGGCAGATACATTTTCAATATGTACATGTATGTGGCATATCTACGAAGGAGCAGCTAAAGGTGCATATCAAACACATCGATAGGCAGATACATTTTCAATATGTACATGTATGTGGCATATCTACGAAGGAGCAGCTAAAGGTGCATATCAAACACATCGATAGGCAGATACATTTTCAATATGTACATGTATGTGGCATATCTACGAAGGAGCAGCTAAAGGTGCATATCAAACACATCGATAGGGAACTTACGGTCGCGTTGGTAAATCGAGGACTTTTCTTTGAAGAAAATGAATTTGCTTTTGAGAAATAATACGAATAAAGTTTTCAACCATTTCTTTGTGCCTTGTAAGAAACATTAATTTAACACTAGTAGATTTTTTTCATTTGAAGGCGATGACATCTAATTACATAATAATTCCTCGGCCAGAAGGCCCTTTAAAAAGTACTTCAAGAGTACCGTAAAACACAGAAAGCTGAGATTCGTTATGTATGTTGGCTGTAGCTTGAAAATGTGTACTAATATGCTTTACACCAAAATTTGGAGGAGGCAAAATGCGTCTACATTAGATTAGATTTAATTTTTGAGTTTATGAGGTTTTGTAGCTTCAAGGGATCTGTTATAAAACTAAGCTTCTGCTGGAGGTCCTCAGGGTCCTGAGAGCCAAACACACTTTGCCTCCAGCTGGCAAGAGTCTCACGATTGTAGATTATGTGTCCTGCCTACATACCTATAACCTACACACTTTTACCCATGGTAAATTTCTATCCTGTTCATGTGAACCCTCAGAGCACAGTACCCTGTAATGAATGACATGGTTTTTCTGAGTTGCCCTCTACCCAGAATATTAATATTTCTGTCTGGCCGATCTCTAATCTTTGAGTACGGTTCCCAACAGCCTTGTCATCAGTTGGTTGTGCTTCTATCACCCAATGTTTGATTCCTGGGAGGTCGTTTTCTTCTAGGTTAATTTGGAAGCTCTTTGATACTGCCTCTCCTCTTCTCATGTTGCGCTTTAGATAGACGATTGTAAATCCATAAACTTCTGTCTGATTTGAGATCGGCTGTGGTCATACTGATTTCATCTCTGTTTTTTCCACTGCAGGTTTATTTAGTAGGCAAACCAAGCGTCCTTCATCTGCTGTAATTTACTGCTTGTGGGTTCCATGGAGTTTAATACAACCCCAGTTTCCCCGTCTATATTATTTTCACTCCCCATGTCCACTTTTACCAGTTCCCCAGGTTTTCCTAGACTTATATAGTGCGTTTCCAGTCATACAAAAATAAACTGGCCGTCCGTACAGAGCTTCGCATGTAATGTTAAGGCTCGATTAAAATTAGAAGTCGCCTGACACCAGAGTTTGCATACTTAACATTTCGATAAACGCTGTTTCACCTTGGCTTGGAATGAAAGAGTCTAATCAAAGAACAGATCGAGGAAGAAAGATTACATCCAGGTAGGGCCACTTTGGGATTGCCGAAGCCGTAATCACAATTATTGAGCCCCAGAAGAGAAAATTGGGCTAAATTAAAAATGATTATTTTTAGTATTTTTTTTTTTAATTGGTGGCTATCAACAGCCTCCCTGATGTTTGCCAAAAACGTTAGAGCTTCGACTACAAACATGGAGAGCTTGTGTACAGTTAGGCCCTAATGAAAGGCAACAAAATGAGTAGATACAGAAAGTTCCGAGTTCATTTTTCGAAAATATATTTCATTAATAAAACTTTATAAACAAATTCACCCGTAATTTTTATTTATTATTTATTATAAACAATATCAATATTAAATCAGTCCTTTTATCTAGAATTTTTTTTAATAAAACTTACCACCAACTGTAGTAGGATAAATGTTGAAAGCGTTGTCTTGAACCCAAGAAGTAACTGTGACGTAGTCTCGTATATACGAAGGAACGTGGCACGTGAACACGGCTGTATTGCCTGCAATAACGCGTGCGTTGTACACACTGGCGTCGTAACGTTGAATCACCACTGAAACACAAAAGCATTGCCTATGATATAAAAAGACAATATTTGTCCAATTAAATCAATAGTTTCCGACTACTTGGGGTAAGCTTTACATTCCGAATCTAAGGTACATTTAGACAATTACTTTAATAGTTTCCGACTACTTGAGGTAAGCTTTACATTCCGAATCTAAGGTACATTTAGATAATTACTTTAATAGTTTCCGACTACTTGAGGTAAGCTTTACATTCCGAATCTAAGGTACATTTAGATAATTACTTTAATAGTTTCCGACTACTTGAGGTAAGCTTTACATTCCGAATCTAATGTACATTTAGACAATTACTTTAATAGTTTCCGACTACTTGAGGTAAGCTTTACATTCCGAATCTAATGTACATTTAGACAATTACTTTAATAGTTTCCGACTACTTGAGGTAAGCTTTACATTCCGAATCTAAGGTACATTTAGATAATTACTTTAATAGTTTCCGACTACTTGAGGTAAGCTTTACATTCCGAATCTAAGGTACATTTAGACAATTACTTTAATAGTTTCCGACTACTTGAGGTAAGCTTTACATTCCGAACCTAAGGTACATTTAGACAATTACTTTAATAGTTTCCGACTACTTGAGGTAAGCTTTACATTCCGAATCTAAGGTACATTTAGACAATTACTTTAATAGTTTCCGACTACTTGAGGTAAGCTTTACATTCCGAATCTAAGGTACATTTAGACAATTACTTTAATAGTTTCCGACTACTTGAGGTAAGCTTTATATTCCGAATCTAAGGTACATTTAGACAATTACTTTAATAGTTTCCGACTACTTGAGGTAAGCTTTACATTCCGAATCTAAGGTACATTTAGACAATTACTTTAATAGTTTCCGACTACTTGAGGTAAGCTTTACATTCCGAATCTAAGGTACATTTAGACAATTACTTTAATAGTTTCCGACTACTTGAGGTAAGCTTTACATTCCGAATCTAAGGTACATTTAGACAATTACTTTAATAGTTTCCGACTACTTGAGGTAAGCTTTACATTCCGAATCTAAGGTACATTTAGACAATTACTTTAATAGTTTCCGACTACTTGAGGTAAGCTTTACATTCCGAATCTAAGGTACATTTAGACAATTACTTTAATAGTTTCCGACTACTTGAGGTAAGCTTTACATTCCGAATCTAAGGTACATTTAGACAATTACTTTAATCAGCAAAATCCGTTCAGGTAAATTCGCTTTCATCGTGTCAGTGAGACAGCTGGGTGCCGCGATAAGTTTGTATCCATTTAAGTAGTTGAGTAGTCAATTCGATATCTTACTCAAAATTTACTCAGAAACAAGTACACTGTTTCTGTATCAGATACTAAAAGAATTTAAAAAATATTTCACAACACAAAAAAAAAAGAAATCGTACTTAAACTTTTTAATCTAACTAAAGTAGTCGTTTCCTCCTGATACGCAATGTGGTTCGTTGGAAGCGTGCCGGGGGGCCCCCTTGCGTCAGAGGACCGCTGTTTACAAGAGCGAACATGTACGAGACCAACCTACCTGAACACGACTATTCAGCCACCGTTTGCTACAAATGAAGTGAGCAAATTAATAAAACTTACCACCGTTGGAAGGCATACGTTAAACACTATTAATGAACAATTTCTAATTATTTAGCTTAATTGACAAATTGCTGACTCACCCTAATGAGAGAAGCCGATCTCAAGCTGTGGGCCCTTACAAGTTCGACAGGTAGCATCAATGATACGACCATGGTTTAATGGTTTAGTTATTAAGAAATAACAATTTATTTATGACTGCTCAAAGGGAACAGTCGGTCCACTTAAATACATACAGGCCTATTGTTGTTTCGAGTGGTAGAAAAATATTTTCTTTTCTGAAAGTTTATTGACGTAATAAATGAATTCAATATACAATTTAATTTCAAAATTTTATATAAATTGTGGTTGCAACCTGCCACATTAGTCTACAACTTACGTTTTAGATAAGTTATTTGTTATGTTATTTTATTAAATTTTTTTTTATTTTAAGGCGAAAAGCACATAGAGGCTATTATCGCCTAGTGAGTGTAAAGTTTTAAAGTCGTAAGTGTAGTGTTGTAAGTGTAAGTGTGTGTTAAAACTCGGGTACCGCGAGGGACGTCTAAATCCTCTTAATAGGTGCAGCTAGTCTGCATCTCCCTGCGGGGTTAAGTTAGTGTATGTTTATACATACCATTTATAACCTGGTGATGAAATTTATTAGACATTCGATAATATACAATTTGCTTTGCGCGATGAAACCTGCGAGTTGGCCAATCAGGGATTAGTCGGTTTTATCTTCTCTTTGTGTTTGTTTCTTTTCTTTTTATTGAAAGAGAAGGTAAAATGATTTTAAAGAAATTTAGTGAGTTTCTTCCCTAGGGGCCATAGGGCCAGCCAAAAACAGCATGCTTAACGCTTCCCTTTAATGCCAGTACCACACAACCGGTCACAATATGCTTGATGTGTGCCACTACAACAATATTAATGAAATGACGCACTTAATCAACTCAAGATGGTGCCTAGGCGCTGGGTCATCCCAGTTGGTATTTCAACTGGGACCAACCCGTCTTCGGTTGGTATTTCAGTATTTCACAAATGTTCTAGGCAATGAGTTTTGTTGTTAAATGAATCTCAAGTTGTTTAAATTGATTCTGGCAATATGGTTGGACCAGTATAACTGTCAAAATAATTATTGTCATTAACTTTGATTTGCCTAAGAATTAAAGTACTTCGTTATTTAATTAGCTTTTATAAGGTTAATTGAAAAATTAAAGTATCTTAACCAAAACCAATGGCATTATTATTTAAGTGACAAATATAATTCAAATCAATATAACTCTTGATAAATATAATTAAAAAATTAGCTTCAAATTGTTAAAGTAAAACTGAAAACTTTCAAGTGTAGCTCTGTAACAAAACAGTGTATCTCGAGGATTAGATAAAAACTTGGATTACGTACGATTTCGGTTCTGCTTACATTATAAAAGTTATATTATAAGAATTATAAATGTTACACGATTTTAACAAAATTAGATTTACTGATTATACAGTTTTGATTATGCTGAATATACAAAATTAAATTCTACTGATTTTACAATTTTGTCAAATTAGGCTTTATTATTTTACGAACATTATATTGTTTTTTGTTAATGGTGCCTGAATGGGCACTCAGCTTTGTTTTGAATTTTTGTATACGAGGGTAAGTCAATAAGTAAAGTGAAATTGAAAAAAATATATATTTATTGTACTTACATAAATGATACTAGCATTATTTTTTCAACGTGCACTCCTACTTCTATGCACTAAGTACATCTTTTAACCAGTGTTTGAATTCCTTTCTAGAAAGAAGGTTTTTGGCCTGGTGTTCAGAAAATTTTACTTTGAAAAATAAGAGGACTATGTCGACGAGTCGACGAGAATTCCACTGGGATCAACTGTCGTTAAACTGAAACGGAAATAAACGGCTTGATTTAAAAGGGCTGTAAAAGGGCCACAAGATTACAATAGGCTCAACTTGCCGGTACTGTGACGAAGACAGGACAAGCATTAATTAAATAACTTCCTCAACTCGCCGCTATAACTCAAAAGAAGTTATGGTTATCGGCTCAAAATGCCGGTATAGTTGAAGGATATACAGTCGGCTCAGCACGCCGGTACAGAACCTCGGGAACGGAATACTACGCCTCAACACGCCGACGTAGTATGGCTGTACGGCTGAGCTGTCGGAGAGGACTTGGTGCATTACATTGGCTCAACTTGCCGGTACAACTTACACGAACGGCTCAGCACGCCGGTACAGAACCTCGGGAACGGAATACTACGCCTCAACACGCCGACGTAGTATGGCTGTACGGCTGAGCTGTCGGAGAGGACTTGGTGCATTACATTGGCTCAACTTGCCGGTACAACTTACACGAACGGCTCAGCACGCCGGTACAGAACCTCGGGAACGGAATACTACGCCTCAACACGCCGACGTAGTATGGCTGTACGGCTGAGCTGTCGGAGAGGACTTGGTGCATTACATTGGCTCAACTTGCCGGTACAACTTACACGAACGGCTCAGCACGCCGGTACAGAACCTCGGGAACGGAATACTACGCCTCAACACGCCGACGTAGTATGGCTGTACGGCTGAGCTGTCGGAGAGGACTTGGTGCATTACATTGGCTCAACTTGCCGGTACAACTTACACGAACGGCTCAGCACGCCGGTACAGAACCTCGGGAACGGAATACTACGCCTCAACACGCCGACGTAGTATGGCTGTACGGCTGAGCTGTCGGAGAGGACTTGGTGCATTACATTGGCTCAACTTGCCGGTACAACTTACACGAACGGCTCAGCACGCCGGTACAGAACCTCGGGAACGGAATACTACGCCTCAACACGCCGACGTAGTATGGCTGTACGGCTGAGCTGTCGGAGAGGACTTGGTGCATTACATTGGCTCAACTTGCCGGTACAACTTACACGAACGGCTCAGCACGCCGGTATAGCTCCTCGGGAACGGAATACTACGCCTCAACACGCCGACGTAGTATGGCTGTACGGCTGAGCTGTCGGAGAGGACTTGGTGCATTACATTGGCTCAACTTGCCGGTACAACTTACACGAACGGCTCAGCACGCCGGTATAGAACCTCGGGAACGGAATACTACGCCTCAACACGCCGACGTAGTATGGCTGTACGGCTGAGCTGTCGGAGAGGACTTGGTGCATTACATTGGCTCAACTTGCCGGTACAACTTACACGAACGGCTCAGCACGCCGGTACAGAACCTCGGGAACGGAATACTACGCCTCAACACGCCGACGTAGTATGGCTGTACGGCTGAGCTGTCGGAGAGGACTTGGTGCATTACATTGGCTCAACTTGCCGGTACAACTTACACGAACGGCTCAGCACGCCGGTACAGAACCTCGGGAACGGAATACTACGCCTCAACACGCCGACGTAGTATGGCTGTACGGCTGAGCTGTCGGAGAGGACTTGGTGCATTACATTGGCTTAACTTGCCGGTACAACTTACACGAACGGCTCAGCACGCCGGTACAGAACCTCGGGAACGGAATACTACGCCTCAACACGCCGACGTAGTATGGCTGTACGGCTGAGCTGTCGGAGAGGACTTGGTGCATTACATTGGCTTAACTTGCCGGTACAACTTACACGAACGGCTCAGCACGCCGGTACAGAACCTCGGGAACGGAATACTACGCCTCAACACGCCGACGTAGTATGGCTGTACGGCTGAGCTGTCGGAGAGGACTTGGTGCATTACATTGGCTCAACTTGCCGGTACAACTTACACGAACGGCTCAGCACGCCGGTACAGAACCTCGGGAACGGAATACTACGCCTCAACACGCCGACGTAGTATGGCTGTACGGCTGAGCTGTCGGAGAGGACTTGGTGCATTACATTGGCTCAACTTGCCGGTACAACTTACACGAACGGCTCAGCACGCCGGTACAGCTCCTCGGGAACGGAATACTACGCCTCAACACGCCGACGTAGTATGGCTGTACGGCTGAGCTGTCGGAGAGGACTTGGTGCATTACATTGGCTCAACTTGCCGGTACAACTTACACGAACGGCTCAGCACGCCGGTATAGCTCCTCGGGAACGGAATACTACGCCTCAACACGCCGACGTAGTATGGCTGTACGGCTGAGCTGTCGGAGAGGACTTGGTGCATTACATTGGCTCAACTTGCCGGTACAACTTACACGAACGGCTCAGCACGCCGGTACAGAACCTCGGGAACGGAATACTACGCCTCAACACGCCGACGTAGTATGGCTGTACGGCTGAGCTGTCGGAGAGGACTTGGTGCATTACATTGGCTCAACTTGCCGGTACAACTTACACGAACGGCTCAGCACGCCGGTACAGAACCTCGAAACGGAATACTACGCCTCAACACGCCGACGTAGTATGGCTGTACGGCTGAGCTGTCGGAGAGGACTTGGTGCATTACATTGGCTCAACTTGCCGGTACAACTTACACGAACGGCTCAGCACGCCGGTATAGCTCCTCGGGAACGGAATACTACGCCTCAACACGCCGACGTAGTATGGCTGTACGGCTGAGCTGTCGGAGAGGACTTGGTGCATTACATTGGCTCAACTTGCCGGTACAACTTACACGAACGGCTCAGCACGCCGGTACAGAACCTCGGGGAACGGAATACTACGCCTCAACACGCCGACGTAGTATGGCTGTACGGCTGAGCTGTCGGAGAGGACTTGGTGCATTACATTGGCTTAACTTGCCGGTACAACTTACACGAACGGCTCAGCACGCCGGTACAGAACCTCGGGAACGGAATACTACGCCTCAACACGCCGACGTAGTATGGCTGTACGGCTGAGCTGTCGGAGAGGACTTGGTGCATTACATTGGCTCAACTTGCCGGTACAACTTACACGAACGGCTCAGCACGCCGGTATAGCTCCTCGGGAACGGAATACTACGCCTCAACACGCCGACGTAGTATGGCTGTACGGCTGAGCTGTCGGAGAGGACTTGGTGCATTACATTGGCTCAACTTGCCGGTACAACTTACACGAACGGCTCAGCACGCCGGTACAGAACCTCGGGAACGGAATACTACGCCTCAACACGCCGACGTAGTATGGCTGTACGGCTGAGCTGTCGGAGAGGACTTGGTGCATTACATTGGCTCAACTTGCCGGTACAACTTACACGAACGGCTCAGCACGCCGGTACAGAACCTCGGGAACGGAATACTACGCCTCAACACGCCGACGTAGTATGGCTGTACGGCTGAGCTGTCGGAGAGGACTTGGTGCATTACATTGGCTCAACTTGCCGGTACAACTTACACGAACGGCTCAGCACGCCGGTATAGCTCCTCGGGAACGGAATACTACGCCTCAACACGCCGACGTAGTATGGCTGTACGGCTGAGCTGTCGGAGAGGACTTGGTGCATTACATTGGCTCAACTTGCCGGTACAACTTACACGAACGGCTCAGCACGCCGGTACAGAACCTCGGGAACGGAATACTACGCCTCAACACGCCGACGTAGTATGGCTGTACGGCTGAGCTGTCGGAGAGGACTTGGTGCATTACATTGGCTTAACTTGCCGGTACAACTTACACGAACGGCTCAGCACGCCGGTACAGAACCTCGGGAACGGAATACTACGCCTCAACACGCCGACGTAGTATGGCTGTACGGCTGAGCTGTCGGAGAGGACTTGGTGCATTACATTGGCTTAACTTGCCGGTACAACTTACACGAACGGCTCAGCACGCCGGTATAGCTCCTCGGGAACGGAATACTACGCCTCAACACACCGACGTAGTATGGCTGTACGGCTGAGCTGTCGGAGAGGACTTGGTGCATTACATTGGCTTAACTTGCCGGTACAACTTACACGAACGGCTCAGCACGCCGGTACAGAACCTCGGGAACGGAATACTACGCCTCAACACGCCGACGTAGTATGGCTGTACGGCTGAGCTGTCGGAGAGGACTTGGTGCATTACATTGGCTTAACTTGCCGGTACAACTTACACGAACGGCTCAGCACGCCGGTACAGAACCTCGGGAACGGAATACTACGCCTCAACACGCCGACGTAGTATGGCTGTACGGCTGAGCTGTCGGAGAGGACTTGGTGCATTACATTGGCTTAACTTGCCGGTACAACTTACACGAACGGCTCAGCACGCCGGTACAGAACCTCGGGAACGGAATACTACGCCTCAACACGCCGACGTAGTATGGCTGTACGGCTGAGCTGTCGGAGAGGACTTGGTGCATTACATTGGCTTAACTTGCCGGTACAACTTACACGAACGGCTCAGCACGCCGGTACAGAACCTCGGGAACGGAATACTACGCCTCAACACGCCGACGTAGTATGGCTGTACGGCTGAGCTGTCGGAGAGGACTTGGTGCATTACATTGGCTTAACTTGCCGGTACAACTTACACGAACGGCTCAGCAC
Organism: Callitettix versicolor; assembly: GCA_022606455.1. Lineage (NCBI taxonomy): Eukaryota > Metazoa > Arthropoda > Insecta > Hemiptera > Cercopidae > Callitettix > Callitettix versicolor. The sequence continues at coordinate 70,351,745 of CM040182.1, read as the reverse complement.
GCCGGTACAGAACCTCGGGAACGGAATACTACGCCTCAACACGCCGACGTAGTATGGCTGTACGGCTGAGCTGTCGGAGAGGACTTGGTGCATTACATTGGCTTAACTTGCCGGTACAACTTACACGAACGGCTCAGCACGCCGGTAAAGTCGACGGATTCGCAGTCGGCTCAACAGGCAGCTACCTTTACTGTATAAAACACTTCATTTCAGGTAAGTTACTTGTTTCAATTTGTTTGCTGTTTTACATGTTTTCCTTGTCAGGTCGGGCTTTAGTCCTTAACTTATTCATTCTAGGTAAATCGCTAATGGATTGCTTATAGAGGTCTGCTTTTACTGTTTCCTTTATCTTAGAAATTTCCTTTTTTTCCTTTTTAAATTATGGCGATCCCTCAGCAGACCTTTAAGAGCGTCTAATTTACATACAGATTAGTGTATAAGTTTCCTTGTAATGTATTTATAGGCACTACACATAGTTATTGTTATTATTAATAAATGAATTATATTATTTTTAAAAGTGAGTTCATTATTATATTTGTTTGTTTAATTTAAACTCATCGCTAGAGACAGAACTATGAAATATTTCTTTATATAAGTCTACAAAAAATAATCGAAGCATTCAACTGTCTCTCAGCAACATCGCTTACTATTAATAATGACCGCGACCGGGTTTATTTTCGTATTTTAATGGAGTTTGGAAATGTTAAGTATAAATTTATGCAAGGCTCATTAAACTATATACGATGAAGATTTCACATTATCAAAATAAACTAAGGTAAATAAGTAATCACGAGTTTGGAGTTAGCCTGACTTGCAACTGTCGAACGGTAACTAACTTGTCGAATTAACGATTTTTGTGCAAAGTTTAAATCAAATCGGATTAAAATTAAATGTAAAATATTATACACTAAATAATATTAAATATTTGTGAGGAAAGTGTAAAACCTTTTTATTTGTTCTAGTCTAACAATTTTATTGTTATAAATACATTTAACAAACTAACTCGTACTCTCAAAACGTGATCTATATATCAGGATCAGCGCTCATTTCGTGAACTCGAGTCTTGGTTTTTAACGTGATTGTAACCGCGAATTATGAGAACTACGAAAAGTACGGAGTGTGAAATCACAGGCTTAATGCGTTTCGGAATAACAAGGAAAAGAGCCCCGCAGAAGAAATATATCACTCACTGAGGGCTGGGAACAATAAAGCTGTTAGTCGCCCTATTAGCCGATTAGAACAAAGCTTTCTAGCGACACTGGAGGTGAAGTACAACTTTCAGTCAAATATCGCCATCGATTGACTCACCGGCAACGAAACGACAAAGTGCAAATAATAGCTCTCACACAAAGTTATTGTGGTAACTTCTGTTACGTTACCATAGTACTCGTAGTGCGTCTATACGCGTATAACTTACGCGATCGTTTTCAAAACTTTCAGTCACCTTTTACATCAAAATAAATCGATTTTATAAAGCAAATCGAACATAGATTTTAAAATGTTATGGCAAATTAAACATTTTAAAACATTTACTTTTAAAAATTTTACGTAATTTTTTTTCAAACGACGTTATAAAACTGGTGAGAAATGTAATAAAATTGTGTTTAGCTGTGATCATTCGGGTTAGTTGATGCGCATAACAGGTGACAGGGATTATTTTATAATGAACGATCAATTATTTATAAAACTATTCGTTACTTCGTAATGAACAATTGAGAATTGACTAGTTAATAATCAACGATTGAGAAATCAGAATCGATCTTCATCCATAATTAAACAAATTGATTGGGAAAATTTTCAATCTGTGTCTACGGACACAGACAACCCTACAGTCAGCCATAAAATCATTTCGTAACTAATAATACTCCAAAAACATATCAAAGTTATCGACCCACACTAATGAGCATTTCGACTAGACAAAGGGGCACCGCGATCAGACAAAATAAATTATACCAGATGACCGGCAAGCAGGTTGACCAAGAAAGCGATGACCACGCGATGTACGAACTGATGAGGCAAATGCCTAATGTTTCCTTATCAGATCAGGATGTGACGGACTTTGAAGAAACCCAATTCTATGAGGAAATTTCCAAAATAATAGTAATTTCGATACCGAGGAGACCAACGAAGTTGACAACGCGTGCAGTTTAGAACAGAATCATTTTTTAGGATTTACTGTAATGAAGAGCGATTTTCCATAATGAACATCGACACAAATGAATTACCCTATGACCCAAAAACCAACCTAAAAATGTTGATAGACACAGGGAACACCAGGTCATTCATTAACAAACCAATAGCGTTTCGCTGTTCAAAAATACTCTAAAACAGGAGCCGTTTCAAGTTTCCACAGCACACGGTGTCTCAAAAGAAAATTTCAGTTGTAAATTGCCTTTATTGGGGAAGAAAATAACAGAATTCTATTTATTTAATTTTCATAAAAATTTCGAGATACTACTAGGACTTGACAATATGAAGGAACAAAAAATTAATTTAGACTTTGTACATAATCAGCTAATATTTTGCGGAGAAAAAAATCCTATACATTATTTCAGTACGGAAAAGAAAAACAATAATAATAATAACAAAGATACACCTCCAAAAAAGATCACATGCCATATCATTAAAGCTAGATCTACAGAAGTAATACAAATAAAAATTTGTAATTTAAACAATGGAGAGGGGATACTATCGTACAAAGAAAGTGATGGGTTGGAAATACCACAATGTTTAGTGAAAGTTATAGAAGGGTATAACTTTGTCCTATTATAAATATGACAACAGACGATAGATGTTTAGTAGTTGAACACTTAAAAGTTGAACCATTAAGTAACTTCAAAATCTGTAAAAGAAACAAACAAGAAATATATAATGAAAACAACCCTAATTTTAATTTTTTGAATCACAAAAATAATAAATTGGACCTAAATAAATTTATAACCGACCATATGAACCCAGAAGAAAAAAACGAGATCATGAAATTACTAGAAGAATATTCCGACTTATTTCACATAGAAAATAATGACCTGACCTTTACTAACAAAATTAAACACGTAATCATAACCACAGATGACATTACTGTTTATTCTAGGAATTATCGATATCCGGAAATCTATCGCAAGGAAGTGGACAAACAAATACAGGATATGTTAGAACAAAAAATAATACAACCGAGACACTCACCTTGGAACTCACCTACTTGGATAGTACCCAAGAAAGCAGACGCAACTAATAAGCAGAAATTTAGACCGGTAATTTATTTCAGAGGTTTGAACTTAGCGTTGACAGTCGATGACAAATTCCCTTTACTTAATATAACGGACATTTTAGATAAGCTTGGGAGGTCTCAATACTTTAGCACCCTAGACCTCGCATCTGGTATCCACCAAGTGGAGATGCACCCCGATAGTGTCGATAAAACAACCTTTTCGACGGAAACCGGGCACTTTGAAATTTTTAAGAATGCCGTTCGGTCTCAAAAATAGCCCACCGACTTTCCAAATAGTAACGAACAACATTATACGTGGGATTCAAATTGAATCATGCTTGACCTACCTTGACGATATAATAATATATTCTACTAGTTTACAGCCGCCTCGGTGGCCTAGTTGATAGCGTACTGGGTTTTCACCCCGAGGACCCGGATTCGGTTCCCGGCCAGGGCTTGGCATTTTCATACACTATAAATCATCTTATCGTCTGAATTAACCCAAGTGTGCACAATAGTCGGACGTTAACAAAAAAAAAAAATCTACTAGTTTACAAGAACACATAAATAAGTTAAGAGAAGTTTTTAACAGATTAAGAGAAGCCAATTTTAAAATTCAACCCGATAAAACTAAATTTTTGAGGAAAGAGGTCGCTTATTTAGGGCATATAGTGACACCGGAAGAAGTTAAACCTAACCCAGACAAAATCAGAGCTATAAAAAACTACCCAATTCCGAAAACGCCAAAAGAAAAAAAGGATTTCTTGGACTATTTGGATACTACAGAAAGTTTATTAAGAACTTCGCGAAAATAACAAAACCATTCACCCCCTGTTTAAAGAAAGAAGGCAAAATTGATATTAATAAACCTGAATATATAAACTGTTTTGAAACTTGTAAAAATATCTTGTGTAATGAACCTTTGTTACAATACCCGGACTTTGAAAAAGAATTTATTCTGACAACTGACGCAAGCAATTATGCGGTAGGAGCAATTTTATCACAAGTCAAAAACGGAGCAGACCTACCAATAGCATACGTCAGCAGAACCCTTAATAAAAGCGAAACCCAATATTCTGCCATTGAGAAAGAACTCCTTGCAAACCTTACCTATACGGCAGGAAATTTAAAATTTATACGGATCATAAACCTCTACAGTGGTTGTTTTCCGTTAAAGAACCAAATTCCAGGTTACTCAGGTGGAGATTAAAATTAGAGGAGTACGATTATGAGATTTGGTACAAAAAAGGAAAATTAAACCGAAATGCCGACGCCTTGTCGAGGATACAGCTAAATATCACTGAGCATAATGCGAACAATCAGCGTGCTACGGATGAAGAACTAAACAAAACAATAGCCGAGTCGACTAGTTTGTACTTTCCCGAATTGGACGATAATGAACCAATAATCGCAAATTTTGACGCCAAAGAAGAGACACACGTCGCAGATCAAGAGGAAATGAACGCAGAAAGCGACCAGACCGTCCATTCTAATTTTGAAGGAACAGGCAAGTGGAAATACCCATCTCAGATGAGCCGGTAAATTTTGGAAAAAAACAAATTTTGCTAAGCCTTGTGAAATATCAACCTAAAGACGTGAAAATACTAAAGCTATTTGGAACCAGTAAAATAAGATTAATGGTTGAAATACATGAAAATAACTTAAATATGACATTGTTAAGTTTGTGAAGGAATATTTGGTACCCAATGTTAAATATAATATTTATTTTGAAAACCTCTTTTATGAAAAATTTGTGACATGTATAACTAAAAATTTCAAAAATTCCGAACTTTGGTTAGTTAAATGTAACACTAAGTTGTTAGATGTGACTAGAGAAGATGAAATTCAGGAAATAATAGAAAATTACCACGTAAGCAAAACTAATCATCGTGGTATACAAAAGACTTATGAACAAATTAAGCGAAAATTCTATTGGCCCAATATTGAAGCATACATCCAAAATTTTATTAATAAGTGTGAAATTTGTTTATCTTTTTCACAGAAAATACGAGCGCGTACCATTAAAACTTTAAATGAACCTTACACCCACACCATCAAAACTGCTACAAGTAGTGCATGTAGATAGAATTTAAGTAAAGAAGAACAGATTTCTGAGTATCATTGACGGCTTCTCCCGTTACGCACACCGGTGTACCGCGTAAGGAGGCGCCCACGCGCTGGAAACAGCTGACAAACTGCTAGATTACTTCTCACACTATGGTGTCCCTGAAGTTATCATTTCAGACATTGGGACTGAGTTTAACAACAAAGTGATAAAAGAAATTATGGAATTACACAAAATCAAAGTTCACTTCACAAGTACCCAAAACCCTTCTAACGGATTAACTGAAAGATTCCATTCCACACTAATAGCACATATTAGGCTCTTAAATAATCGAGCTGAATTTAAAAATGATAACATAACCAAAAAAGTGAAATACGTAGTTATAGCCTATAATAACAGCATTCATTCCGTAACTAAACTCACACCTTTTGAGATATTATACGGACATATCGACCCTAATAATATTCTGAACATTGATATTGAAAACCGATTGGCTAGCGTTTACGTGACACGTCACAAGGAAAGAACAAGAAGGTTATATGAGCAAATCCAAGAATCCAATTAAAAGATTAAAGAAAACATACAGACTAAAAGAAATTGTAATAAGGAACCGTTACCAGAAATACCCAAAGACGTATACGTGAAGACATTGCAAAAACAAAGTAAAGAAAAAAATGAATACAATAAAGAGGAAATAACTTCGATAAACAAGGAAAGGAAAACAGCTGAAATTAAACCCAGGCACCATAATACTAAGCAAAAAATTCATTTATTAAAAATTAAAAGACCGAGGAAATTCAAAAACATAAAAAATAACCCAGCTCTAAATCCTGCTCCAGGATTTCCTGTTCCTCTCGTTCCTTGACAGAGCCACTGCTGATCCAGCAGAATTTAAGGATGTCTCCAAAAACCTAGGGATGATTTAGGACCAGCGAAACTGAAGGCCTCATTTCATACTTTTGTACACTATTTTAATTTAAGTGATTTCGTTGTACAATTAACAATAACTGATATAGACCAGCATTCTGACACTACTTTAACATTCTGCAAGCTAGGTGCACTTCTTCCTAGTGTTATCTCAACCAAGGAATTGTATACCAATAATTGTAAACAACAATAATACTGTTCTTTACAATAATAAAAAACTTTTGCACTCTTCCACAACAACTGGTGGACACCCTAACTTTTTTGAAACCTCTGATCTTAACTTGCAGTTAGACCAAAGACCAGAGTTTTCAGTAAATATAAAGAAGCTAGACCTCGACAGGATCAACCTAGATACTGTCTCCAGAATTGATCCGAAATCACCCATCACACATCACATCAGTGTTTGGACCATCGCCTTATACGGAGTCGTGATTGGAGGACTACTATACTTGGCGTCTAAGAAGCTAATTGGGAAAACTTCGAGGGAAGCTGCTGTTCAACCACCCCCGGAAGTTTTGTTTAGGGGTGGAGGAGTTATATAGACAATAATTGTAGACTTTGCTAGATTTAATGTTGACAATATAGTTTTTAGCATAGTAAGCATTTTCATTGTATGTAGAGAAGGAAGAGCATAAGCTCAGTGTTAATCGAGGTTTCACTCAGTTCACATCTCAATGTATATGAGAAGAACTTAAATAATTATTATAAGTTTTTAAGTGTATATTAAATTCTTATTGTAATTAATAAAAATTGTTTTTTTTAAAAGCAACATCCTCGAAACCGTACCATAAGTTATATATATATTATATTATATAATTATTTGCGTATAGACCCTGTTGGATCACGCAAAGCACTCCGACTCATGTCTTGTTCCTTCTAATCCTCCACACCTCCCTCACCCTGTCCCCATGGATCCTCTTCCGCTCCTCCGTCCATTTTACCCCTGCTCTCTTTGGGATTTCATTCTCTGGGACCTTCCAACCGAGCATCTTTCTCCTGTATGCGTTCCTGTCTTCAATGTCTGTTGAGTCTATTTCTGCGTCATGTAGGTCTATTCTGACTTGTGACCCATGGCAGTTGCTAATCTGCTATCGGTGGCCGCCCCTGGCGATGGGAATGCTCGCCAATTTCGGTTGGAGGGTCCCCCAACCGGGGGAAATAAAATACCCAGGGTGGACAAAAATCAGTGAAGTGGTCAACGGCCTCAATGGCGAATGAATATGTATTTCTCAACGCAAAGAGGGCGGATGAACCAAGAACACCAAAATCCGGTGTGAGTCTGTAGTGGCAACCACCGGCAACCTGGTCAGCGTCTGTTCATCCACAGGATGCGGCTGTACGTAACGCTCCAGGAACTAACAATCCCTGGTTCTAAAAATCCCAGTGGAAACACTGGACCTTCAAGATTACAAGTTTTATAAATATATATAATGTGAATGAATGTTTGTTACGGACATGAATGATTAAATGATTAATTACTGAGCCCTACATTTTCTATTTTTCAGTATTACTTCAAATAAAGGAAATTTTTAATTATCCAAGAACTTCTAAATTTCTTATCTGTTGTAAAATTTGTACTTTGTACAATATTATAACAAAAACTGCTCCCAAGAATCCATTGACCTCTGACTTATTATACTACTGCTCCCGAGAACCCACTGACTTATTATACTACTGCTCCCGAGAACCCACTGACTTATTATACTACTGCTCCCGAGAATTCACTGACTTTTTGTACTACTGCTCCCGAGAATCCACTGACTTTTTGTACTACTGCTCCCGAGAACCCACTGACTTATTATACTACTGCTCCCAAGAACCCACTGACTTATTATACTACTGCTCCCGAGAACCCACTGACTTATTATACTACTGCTCCCGAGGACCAACTGAATTATTATACTACTGTTCCCGAGAACCCACTGACCTATTATAATACTGCTCCCGAGAACCCACTGAATTATTATACTACTGCTCCCGAGAACCCACTGAGTTATTATACTACTGCTTCCGAGAACCCACTGAGTTATTATAGTACTGCTCCTGAGAACCCACTGACCTATTATAATACTGCTCCCGAGAACCCACTAATTATTATACTACTGCTCCCGAGAACCCACTGAGTTATTATACTACTGCTCCTGAGAACCCACTGACCTATTATAATACTGCTCCCGAGAACCCACTGAATTATTATACTACTGCTCCCGAGAACCCACTGAGTTATTATACTACTGCTTCCGAGAACCCACTGAGTTATTATAGTACTGCTCCTGAGAACCCACTGACCTATTATAATACTGCTCCCGAGAACCCACTAATTATTATACTACTGCTCCCGAGAACCCACTGAGTTATTATACTACTGCTCCAGAGAACCCACTGACGTATTATACTACTGCTCTCGAGAACCCACTGACGTATTATACTACTGATCCCCGAGAACCCACTGACTTATTATACTACTGCTCCCGAGAACCCACTGACTTATTATACTACTGCTCCCGAGGACCAACTGAATTATTATACTACTGTTCCCGAGAACCCACTGACCTATTATAATACTGCTCCCGAGAACCCACTGAATTATTATACTACTGCTCCCGAGAACCCACTGAGTTATTATACTACTGCTTCCGAGAACCCACTGAGTTATTATAGTACTGCTCCTGAGAACCCACTGACTGACCTATTATAATACTGCTCCCGAGAACCCACTAATTATTATACTACTGCTCCCGAGAACCCACTGAGTTATTATACTACTGCTCCTGAGAACCCACTGACCTATTATAATACTGCTCCCGAGAACCCACTGAATTATTATACTACTGCTCCCGAGAACCCACTGAGTTATTATACTACTGCTTCCGAGAACCCACTGAGTTATTATAGTACTGCTCCTGAGAACCCACTGACCTATTATAATACTGCTCCCGAGAACCCACTGAATTATTATACTACTGCTCCCGAGAACCCACTGAGTTATTATACTACTGCTCCCGAGAACCCACTGAGTTATTATACTACTGCTCCCGAGAACCCACTGACTTTAGGTCAGCTACATGGTAATATATAGTAATACCTAATATACGATAAATGTAGTATTGCATTACAAAAAGTGCGTTATATTTTCTTTTTTATATAAAGAAATTTTTGTATAAATACACAAAATGGGCCTGTTTTGTGTATTTTTTGTTGTAATAAAACGAATTAAAAAAGTGTTTCTAATTTTTGCCTCCAAATATATTGTTGTCATGTTTTGAATAATTTTATATATTGTATAGTCTCCATATTGAATAAGGGTTTCGTACATTTTTGGTGAATAAGCAAGGTAAACTGATTAAATAATACCTAATAAAATTATATTTATATGAAATCAGATTGGAGGGCAGAAGGGGTGAGACGTAGAGAGAGAGAGAGAGAGAGAGAGAGAGAGAGAGAGAATTTTGCGGCAGAAATTAAGACTATAAAGCATAGTAGAGCCTTAAGTCTACCGCATCTACAGGTTAGAAAATATTTAATAAAAATGTAATTACTATCATTGCTGACAAGGTATTTCAGGAATTTAATAAATAATAAAACTTCAGACATTGAAAACTTTACAGCTTCTTATGTATAAGGTAAACAAAAGAAAACCCTGCTGAATGTTTTCTATTACTGATACGATAAATTCAAAACACTAATATGTGCAGATTTTAATATTGATTGCGATGGTAAAAGCAGATATTCAAAAAACTCAAAACATGTTGTAAATTTGATTCTCCTGCCTGTATTGACTATATACTTTCTATTCATAAAGACAAAAAAAACACTATTTCAAACTATAGCCTAAGCCAATATTATTGATATCTAATTTTACAAATGTTTATAAAAAGATTATATAGCCTATACAAGAATTGTGAATTTCATCCATAACACAATTTTGTCCAATAAGCAATTTGCCTTTATGGAATAAAGAAATAATTCTCAATCCCTGAAACACCCACTAAGCTATTGAACGGCTATTGAACGGCTATTGAAACACCCCTATTGAACAGCTTTGAGGCTCTAAAATTTCATTATAATGACTTAAAACTGAAGTTCATTAACTCAACAAGTAAAACCAGGTGTATTCAACTGCCGAGAAGATCTAAGTTGTTTAATGAACTTCCGAATGAATTAAAAACCTTGAATAATAAATTTGTGACTAAATCAAAACTAAAAGAAATGAACTTTTGATAATTCATAGATTATACCTTTGTTATAGGTTATATTGCTATATTAAGTGTTACTAGAAATTTTTCTATTTATCATACAAATTTATATGCTTGTATTATGTATCCTGCTTTTGTTATGAGATGATGCATACTTTCTTTTGTGCAATTTATTCTCTTTCTGTATTAGTTTTATATTTCTTCCTTGTGTACCAGCCCCACAAACAGGTACTTTATATTTCTTCCTTGTGTACCAGCCCCACAAACAGGTACTTTATATTTCTTCCTTGTGTACCAGCCCCACAAACAGGTACTTTATATTTCTTCCTTGTGTACCAGCCCCACAAACAGGTACTTTATATTTCTTCCTTGTGTACCAGCCCCACAAACAGGTACTTTATATTTCTTCCTTGTGTACCAGCCCCACAAACAGGTACTTTATATTTCTTCCTTGTGTACCAGCCCCACAAACAGGTACTTTATATTTCTTCCTTGTGTACCAGCCCCACAAACAGGTACTTTATATTTCTTCCTTGTGTACCAGCCCCACAAACAGGTACTTTATATTTCTTCCTTGTGTACCAGCCCCACAAACAGGTACTTTATATTTCTTCCTTGTGTACCAGCCCCACAAACAGGTACTTTATATTTCTTCCTTGTGTACCAGCCCCACAAACAGGTACTTTATATTTCTTCCTTGTGTACCAGCCCCACAAACAGGTACTTTATATTTCTTCCTTGTGTACCAGCCCCACAAACAGGTACTTTATATTTCTTCCTTGTGTACCAGCCCCACAAACAGGTACTTTATATTTCTTCCTTGTGTACCAGCCCCACAAACAGGTACTTTATATTTCTTCCTTGTGTACCAGCCCCACAAACAGGTACTTTATATTTCTTCCTTGTGTACCAGCCCCACAAACAGGTACTTTATATTTCTTCCTTGTGTACCAGCCCCACAAACAGGTACTTTATATTTCTTCCTTGTGTACCAGCCCCACAAACAGGTACTTTATATTTCTTCCTTGTGTACCAGCCCCACAAACAGGTACTTTATATTTCTTCCTTGTGTACCAGCCCCACAAACAGGTACTTTATATTTCTTCCTTGTGTACCAGCCCCACAAACAGGTACTTTATATTTCTGTGGGTTACTTACCTTTATAAATTTTATTTATATATGTGTAATGTAATGTACTGGTTTAGATAAATAAATAAATAATATAGTGTTTCACGAAGAAATTATTTCATAAATGTTCTAAATTTAAACATTACAAAATTTATTTAAACGAAAGGGGCGGCTAAAAAACACTATGTTTATGCCTCTAAAAAAGGACTTTTAAATGTGCTTCGGGTTTATTTTGTTTGTATCTAATTTTATTACTTAAAGCACTCGACAGCTATTAAAGTCAAACTAATGATTAAAAAACAGTTACATTAAACAGTTAATATATTTAAAGAGTTAAAATAGAACTTTATATCCTGATTCTATTGTACACATGTTTTTGGTATTATAATGGTCACAAAGATGCGAAACCATTGTATTGTGTTGTGTATAGGTCCAGTTATGAGGAAATCCCAAACTCTGATAATAGTAGACAAACATTTCTGAACAACAATTACAAACATAAGTTTTGAAGACATTGGTGAATCGATGTGTGGCGATAATTATTACTGATAATCAATAACAGTGATAACACCAAGGCAAATAAAATAATCAATAACTATGATAACACTGAAGTAAATAAAATAATCAATAAAAATGATAACAACAAAATAAATAAAATAATAAATAAAAGTGATAAAACCCAAGTAGATAAGGTAATCAATAAACGTTATAACACCAAAGTAAATAAAATAATCAATAACTATGATAACATTGAAGTAAATAAAATAATCAATAAAAGTTATAACACCAAAGTAAATAAAATAATCAACAACTATGATAACACCAAAGTAAATAAAATAATCAATAACTATGATAACACTGAAGTAAATAAAATAATCAATAAAAGTTATAACACCAAAGTAAATAAAATAATCAATAACTATGATAACACTGAAGTAAATAAAATAATCAATAACTGTGATAACACTGAAGTAAATAAAATAATCAATAAAAGTTATAACACCAAAGTAAATAAAATAATCAATAACTATGATAACACTGAAGTAAATAAAATAATCAATAAAAGTTGTAACACCAAAGTAAATAAAATAATCAATAACAGTAATAATACTGAAGTAAATAAAATAATCAATAAAAGTGATAAAACTCAAGTAAATAAAGTAATCAATAAAAGTTGTAACACCAAAGTAAATAAAATAATCAATAACTATGATAACACTGAAGTAAATAAAATCATCAATAAAAGTTGTAACACCAAAGTAAATAAAATAATCAATAACTATGATAACACTGAAGTAAATAAAATAATCAATAACTGTGATAACACTGAAGTAAATAAAATAATCAACAACTACGATAACACCAAAGTAAATAAAATAATCAATAACTATGATAACACTGAAGTAAATAAAATAATAAATAAAAGTTATAACACCAAAGTAAATAAAATAATCAATAACTATGATAACACTGAAGTAAATAAAATAATCAATAACTGTGATAACACTGAAGTAAATAAAATAATCAATAAAAGTTATAACACCAAAGTAAATAAAATAATCAATAACTATGATAACACTGAAGTAAATAAAATAATCAATAAAAGTTGTAACACCAAAGTAAATAAAATAATCAATAACAGTAATAATACTGAAGTAAATAAAATAATCAATAAAAGTGATAAAACTCAAGTAAATAAAGTAATCAATAAAAGTTGTAACACCAAAGTAAATAAAATAATCAATAACTATGATAACACTGAAGTAAATAAAATAATCAATAACTATGATAACACTGAAGTAAATAAAATAATCAATAAAAGTTGTAACACCAAAGTAAATAAAATAATCAATAACAGTAATAACACTGAAGTAAATAAAATAATCAATAAAAGTGATAAAACTCAAGTAAATAAAGTAATCAATAAAAGTTGTAACACCAAAGTAAATAAAAAAATCAATAACTATGATAACACTAAAGTAAATAAAATAATCAATAACTATGATAACACTGAAGTAAATAAAATAATCAATAAAAGTGATAAAACTCAAGTAAATAAAGTAATCAATAAAAGTTGTAACACCAAAGTAAATAAAAAAATCAATAATAATGATAAACCAAAGTAAATAAAATATACTCGGTATTCAGCGGTTTTGCTGACTTGAAAAATCTAATTTCCTAACAATATTTTCTTAATCTTAAAAGTTTAAGAAAAGAAAATTTCACCATAATAATCAGCATTTAATTCAGCATATGTTATAATTTTGAATATTAATATTACATGAAACGTAACTTCCGTCGCATTCATTTTCGTAATTTCGATAATTTTTTTGTACTAATTTAAGCAGATTTTAACACGAACACACACACACACACACACACACACACACACACACACACACACACACACACACACACACACACCCACCCGTTAAGAACAGTAGTATCATTTAAAAAGCAAAACGCAAAAAAATCTTTGTATTTTGATTTTTTTATAAATTTGATATTGTTGTTGGTAGCACTGGGTGGTGAGTAGTGAGAGGGTAATGGTATCACTCAACAACACTAGCCACCAGAGATCCTTTTGCTTGGATCCCACCATTTACACACCTTCATTGACTGTAACATTTTTGTTCATTCACCAAATTGCTCCAAAAATCTAGAAAACTTTTCCGACAAGATCAAAGTAAACATACTGCTGTAGCAATATATTTTTTAATTCGGTAGATTTAGGTAGAGAATAGAGATAAATTTTGGCAATAAAACTTCAAAATACATATTGACCCATCTTTTGTCACAAATGTTTCTTCTTGCACCGAAACACGATAATCCTTGGTCTGCCACTGATTAAATATGAACATAATTAATTACATTGCACTTGAAAATACACGTAGTCTGATTTTAATTTAACACTTCATTTTATGCGAAGTTACAATGTTGCTCGATGAATATTCATGACTGCATATTTTTAATGTTTAAAAAAAATGAAATTCCTTCTTTATATATATATATATATATATATATATATCACACACACACACACACACACACACACACACACACACACACACACACACACACACATTTTTTTTTTCTTATATTAGGTTTACTCTTGAAACCTAAATTTGGATTATTTAAAATTTGGTGTACAAAATTTAGTTGTGAGTCTAGAATGGCTGTAATTGAACAAAATCTAACGAACTACTTTTCGAATATTTGTTAAGAGCATGCTTATCGAATTGTTTTCTTATGTGAGAAAGTCTGCGTAATGTTTATGCACCATTTATTTTTTAGTATCCTTTGTTTTTAGTATCCTTTGTTTTTAGTATCCTTTGTTTTTAATATCTTTTGTTTTTATTATCGTTTGTTTTAGTATCCTTTGTTCTTAGTATAATTTGTTTTTAGAATCCTTTGTTTTTAGTAACCTTTCTTTTAATATCGTTTGTATTAGTACCCTTTGTATTTAGTATTGTCTTTTTTTAGTACCGTTTGTTTTAGTATCCTTTGTTTTCAGTACATTTTGTTTTAGTACCTTTTTTAGAATCCTTTGTTTTAGTATCGTTTGTTTTTAGAATTCTTTGTTTTAGTATGCTTTATTTTTAGTATTTTTTGTTTTAGTATCATTTGTTTTAGTATCGTTTATATCCTTTGTTTTAGTATCGTCTATTTTTAGAATCATATTTTTAATCATCGTTTATTTTAATAGCCTTTGTTTTTAGTATCGCTTGGTTTTAGTGTCCTTTGTTTTAGTATCGTTTATTTAAGTATCCTTTGTTTTAGTATCGTTTTTTTGTTAGTACCCTTTGTCTTTAGTATCCTTTGTTATTAGTATCATTTGTTTTAGTATCGTTTGTTTTTAGTATCGTTTGAACAATCGTGTTTAAACTGGTCTGTTCTATGCTAGGCTTGTAAAACCATTGAAGTTAGATATTTTTAGATGTTCGATTAAAAAATTTACGAAAGTATGTTAGTTATATGTACATTTATAATAGGACGAAAAATGGGGCGTAACAACACAAATTTCGTGATAATAGATCGTCGTAATTAACGGCAGGTCTCCTTTTAGTTATATAGGACAATAGCGCGTCCCTTAAGCCTTCCACCGGATGGTTGCGGGCATCTGATAACGACCAGAACATTGTCGTTGGATTTTTCCGTGCGTTAAGTCATTACTCAACTCCTGGTCTTCATTAGTCTGGTATATCGTAATTGCGTTAAAAATTAAAAAAGGAAAATGTGTCGCATTCCTATCTGCCGGCATCACAATAATTGCCAATCTAATCTGATAATAACATTGTTTGCATATTATCAGTTTATTAGAAAACGTCCATTGCAAAATGATTTATTGGTGCTGCGTTGAAATGATTCATAACAATGCAACTGACTCGCCGTCTACTGCGAACGCTAGGATACCGGCTTTTAAGGTAGGCTTACTTTATGTTACATTTATTTATTTCTAAGTGTCAATTAAAACACACACACACACATCCGTTCTATACAGTTGTTTCTAGAAGAATCATTGTTCCGACGTAACGCCAAAATCGTATCTTGCATCTTAGAGGTTATTCTCACTCCAAGCTGAAGTCGACCCATTTCGACTTATAGTGAGAACAACCTCGAAGATGAAAGATACGATTTTGGCGTAACGTCGAAACAATGATTCTACTAGGAAAAATTGTATAGAACGGATTAGTTGTTTGTGTGTGTGTGTGTGTGTGTGTGTGTGTGTGTGTGTGTGTGTGTGTGTGTGTGTGTGTGTGTGTGTGTGTGTGTTTTAAAACACCCTTAACATAAAACATTATTTTAATAATATTTGAAGCACAAAACTTGATTTTGGTAATAATTGAAACATTTTTTTCCGGCGAAAAACCGTTAATAATTGAAACACAAAATGTGATTTTGATAATACCTGTAGCACAATAACATGTGATTTTAGTAATACCTGAAGCACAAAACGTGATTTTGGGTAATAACTAAAGTAAAAAGCGTTATTTTAGTAATATCTGAAGTACAACTGGATTTTGATAATAGGTGAAGCATATAACGTGATTTTGGTAGTATCTCCAGCACAAAACATGAGTTTGGTAATATTTGAAGCACAAAACATGATTTTGGTAATAGCTGAAGCACAAAACATGATTTTGGTAATATCTGAAGCGCCAAACATGACTTTGATAATATCTACATGAGTTTGATAATATCTGAAGCACAAAACATGAGTTTGGTAATATCTGAAGCACAAAACATGATTTTGGTAATATCTGAAGCGCAAAACATGACTTTGATAATATCTACATGAGTTTGATAATATCTGAAGCACAAAACATGAGTTTGGTAATATCTGAAGCACAAAACATGATTTTGGTAATATCTGAAGCGCAAAACATGACTTTGATAATATCTACATGAGTTTGATAATATCTGAAGCACAAAACATGAGTTTGGTAATATCTGAAGCACAAAACATGAGTTTGGTAATATCTGAAGCACAAAACATGATTTTGGTAATATCTGAAGCGCAAAACATGATTTTGGTAATATCTGAAGCACAAAACATGATTTTGGTAATATCTGAAGCGCAAAACATGACTTTGATAATATCTACATGAGTTTGATAATATCTGAAGCACAAAACCTGAGTTTGGTAATATCTGAAACACAAAACATGATTTTGGTAATATCTACATGAGTTTGATAATATCTGAAGCACAAAACATGAGTTTGGTAATATCTGAAGCACAAAACATGAGTTTGGTAATATCTGAAGCACAAAACATGAGTTTGGTAATATCTGAAGCACAAAACATGAGTTTGGTAATATCTGAAGCACAAAACATGATTTTGGTAATATCTGAAGCACAAAACATGACTTTGATAATACCTACATGAGTTTGATAATATCTGAAGCACAAAACATGTTTGGTAATATCTGAAGCACAAAACATGATTTTGGTAATATCTGAAGCACAAAACATGATTTTGGTAATATCTGAAGCACAAAACATGAGTTTGGTAATATCTGAAGCACAAAACATGATTTTGGTAATATCTACATGAGTTTGATAATATCTGAAGCACAAAACATGAGTTTGGTAATATCTGAAGCACAAAACATGAGTTTGGTAATATCTGAAGCACAAAACATGAGTTTGGTAATATCTGAAGCACAGAACATGAGTTTGGTAATATCTGAAGCACAAAACATGATTTTGGTAATATCTGAAGCGCCAAACATGACTTTGATAATATCTAAACATGAGTTATCTGACATGATTTGATAATATCTGACATGAGTTTGATAATATCTGAAGCACAAAACATGAGTTTGGTAATATCTGAAGCACAAAACATGATTTTGGTAATATCTGAAGCGCAAAACATGACTTTGATAATATCTACATGAGTTTGATAATATCTGAAGCACAAAACATGAGTTTGGTAATATCTGAAGCACAAAACATGATTTTGGTAATATCTGAAGCGCAAAACATGACTTTGATAATATCTACATGAGTTTGATAATATCTGAAGCACAAAACATGAGTTTGGTAATATCTGAAGCACAAAACATGAGTTTGGTAATATCTGAAGCACAAAACATGATTTTGGTAATATCTGAAGCGCAAAACATGATTTTGGTAATATCTGAAGCACAAAACATGATTTTGGTAATATCTGAAGCGCAAAACATGACTTTGATAATATCTACATGAGTTTGATAATATCTGAAGCACAAAACCTGAGTTTGGTAATATCTGAAACACAAAACATGATTTTGGTAATATCTACATGAGTTTGATAATATCTGAAGCACAAAACATGAGTTTGGTAATATCTGAAGCACAAAACATGAGTTTGGTAATATCTGAAGCACAAAACATGAGTTTGGTAATATCTGAAGCACAAAACATGAGTTTGGTAATATCTGAAGCACAAAACATGATTTTGGTAATATCTGAAGCACAAAACATGACTTTGATAATACCTACATGAGTTTGATAATATCTGAAGCACAAAACATGTTTGGTAATATCTGAAGCACAAAACATGATTTTGGTAATATCTGAAGCACAAAACATGATTTTGGTAATATCTGAAGCACAAAACATGAGTTTGGTAATATCTGAAGCACAAAACATGATTTTGGTAATATCTACATGAGTTTGATAATATCTGAAGCACAAAACATGAGTTTGGTAATATCTGAAGCACAAAACATGAGTTTGGTAATATCTGAAGCACAAAACATGAGTTTGGTAATATCTGAAGCACAGAACATGAGTTTGGTAATATCTGAAGCACAAAACATGATTTTGGTAAT
>CM040182.1:70300400-70325400 GCA_022606455.1 Callitettix versicolor | reverse complement strand
GCATGTCTGTAGGTTGGTATTCGAGTCAGTGATATATTACAAATAAAAAATACACTCCCGCAAGATACATTTTAGTATTTTTAATCGAATTTACACATTTATAATGCTAACTTACACAAATGGTGACATCAAATTTTCATGGAAGTGTTATGGCAGGACCCGGTAGTCGAAGTGTTAAGACAATATGATCATTGAAACTTTAATTTTGTGCGCCTTCTAAGAATAGAGGACACCTAACTTTATCAAAATATAATTGAAGTAAAGAAGTAGGGTGTTTAGACTTCCCCGAATTTGTATTAAATGAAAAACGTAGGGACGCATGGGATGGGGGATACGAGCCCGGCTCAGCAGCACATAGTGCAGTGCATTCATTGTGGTAATCCCCTTCTCTCCTTTTGTTTACTGTCGCCACTTTATTGCCTCGCGGATCAGTCCATGTTTATTAAGTTTTTCATTTTCTCCCTTAATTTGAATTTTCGAATAATATAAATATATTCGGATCCGTATCGGCTGGAATTCCTGGAAAAAGAAAATTATAACACTGGCACCATACAAATACAAATATGGCGCAACTTAACGTTTTCAGTAAACTAGTTGCAAAGTTTCATCGAGAAATTAGCTATTGGAGCCACCATCATAGTACGACCCGGGCTTTCAAGTGAGCGACGATCTCATAGACCACTTTTTGAAGAACCTTTAAAAATTATATATATAAAGTTTGAGTATGTTTTAGCACCATAACGTTCGCAATTTTTGTCCAATTCGATTAAACTGTGGCACGAAAATCAATTTTGGTAACAGCTTCGACAAGTAGCCTATACAACGAAATCCGTTCAACATTTTCAAAACGACAGCGCACTTCAAATCATTAAATCACACAAATTTTGTGTCTTCTTTTTATATATGTTTTATATTGTAATCCAGCGGTGAAAACTGCATAAATTAGCATTTTATTTGTTTAAAATCCATTGAAAATAGCAATTGAATTAGTTGAATAGCAATTGGTTATGGTTCATTTTCGTATTTCCAGTGCAGTTTAAAAATTAAAAATAATAATAAATGCGGAATGAGTGCAGAAGAAGTTCTCGATCCATTATTATCAAGAACTAGACCGATGTCATATACTTGCAAAAACTGTGTAACAAAGCTCAACATAGCCTACATTTTATTTACCAATATTCAGAAAACAGCAAATAACCTTTATGAAACAAACAGGAACAACAAGCTTTGTCGCCATGCTTTTGTATAAACTTGTTTTATTTCAAAGCAATGTACACCAAAAAATTGATGTTTTTGTTTTCCTTCCTCCGTTTTGCATACTATTTCTTTTATTGGCAATATTTATTTCAGTGCATTTTATTGACGATGAACTTTGGTTCACACAAAATATCCCCTTTCCGGAGAAGTTGTTCATATTGTGTGGCCTGTCAATGAACTAATATATACGGACAGGGAAATAAATTCTTTATTTGATCTCGCGCGTACATTCCATTTACAATATTGGAGAGGCATGACGTTTGGTATTTATGTGCGCTTGGACGGAAGTGCGCGTGCGAGCGAGCTTATCTAATTTTGTGGCATTTTAAAGCCACTATTTCATCATCTTTTTGGTTCAACCATTTAATGTGTGTGTGTGTGTGTGTGTGTGCGCGCGCGCGCGTGTGTATCATTTTATATTGGAAAAACAAGAAACAAGACCACAAAAATAAAAATGAATAAACAACTCTTTATATTTTGTTTGTTCGTAATAATTACATTTTATCAGAAGAGAAAAGAAAATTATGTATAAGTGAGTTAAAAAAATGTTACCTCACTTCGACACCCCGATAAAGTGTAATTAATATACATTCAAGATATATGAATAACTTATTATTTCATTTTATTTTTCAAACTCATTCGTCCCAGCTGTAGGTGCATGTCGTAGTTCCAGCAGAAGCGCGAGCCCAGTAATGAATAAACTTTTCCTTCACCAGGTTCCCCTCGATCCAGACGGCCAGAGAAATAGAAAAGGCGACAGACGCGCTACACAGCAGGTGCATGTCGTAGTTCCAGCAGAAGCGCGAGCCCAGCAATGAATAAACTTTTCCTTCACCAGGTTCCCCTCGATCCAGACGGCCAGAGAAATAGAGAAGGCGACAGACGCGCTACACAGCAGGTGCATGTCGTAGTTCCAGCAGAAGCGCGAGCCCAGCAACGAATAAACTTTTCCTTCACCAGGTTCCCCTCGATCCAGACGGCCAGAGAAGTAGAGAAGGCGACAGACGCGCTACACAGCAGATGCATGTCGTAGTTCCAGAAGAAGCGCGAGCCCAGCAACGAATAAACTTTTCCTTCACCAGGTTCCCCTCGATCCAGACGGCCAGAGAAATAGAGAAGGCGACAGACGCGCTACACAGCAGGTGCGTGTCGTAAGTCCAGCAGAAGCGCGAGCCCAACAACGAATAAACTTTTCCTTCACAGGTTCCCCTCGATCCAGACGGCCAGAGAAATAGAGAAGGCGACAGACGCGCTACACAGCAGGTGCGTGTCGTAAGTCCAGCAGAAGCGCGAGCCCAACAACGAATAAACTTTTCCTTTACAGGTTCCCCTCGATCCAGACGGCCAGAGAAATAGAGAAGGCGACAGACGCGCTACACAGCAGGTGCATGTCGTAAGTCCAGCAGAAGCGCGAGCCCAACAACGAATAAACTTTTCCTTCACAGGTTCCCCTCGATCCAGACGGCCAGAGAAATAGAGAAGGCGACAGACGCGCTACACAGCAGGTGCGTGTCGTAGTTCCAGCAGAAGCGCGAGCCCAGCAACGAATAAACTTTTCCTTCACCAGGTTCCCCTCGATCCAGACGGCCAGAGAAATAGAGAAGGCGACAGACGCGCTACACAGCAGGTGCGTGTCGTAGTTCCAGCAGAAGCGCGAGCCCAGCAACGAATAAACTTTTCCTTCACAGGTTCCCCTCGATCCAGACGGCCAGAGAAATAGAGAAGGCGACAGACGCGCTACAAAGCAGGTGCGTGTCGTAGTTCCAGCAGAAGCGCGAGCCCAGCAACGAATAAACTTTTCCTTCACAGGTTCCCCTCGATCCAGATGGCCAGAGAAATAGAGAAGGCGACAGACGCGCTACACAGCAGGTGCGTGTCGTAAGTCCAGCAGAAGCGCGAGCCCAACAACGAATAAACTTTTCCTTCACAGGTTCCCCTCGATCCAGACGGCCAGAGAAATAGAGAAGGCGACAGACGCGCTACACAGCAGGTGCGTGTCGTAAGTCCAGCAGAAGCGCGAGCCCAACAACGAATAAACTTTTCCTTCACAGGTTCCCCTCGATCCAGACGGCCAGAGAAATAGAGAAGGCGACAGACGCGCTACACAGCAGGTGCGTGTCGTAGTTCCAGCAGAAGCGCGAGCCCAGCAACGAATAAACTTTTCCTTCACCAGGTTCCCCTCGATCCAGACGGCCAGAGAAATAGAGAAGGCGACAGACGCGCTACACAGCAGGTGCGTGTCGTAGTTCCAGCAGAAGCGCGAGCCCAGCAACGAATAAACTTTTCCTTCACAGGTTCCCCTCGATCCAGACGGCCAGAGAAATAGAGAAGGCGACAGACGCGCTACAAAGCAGGTGCGTGTCGTAGTTCCAGCAGAAGCGCGAGCCCAGCAACGAATAAACTTTTCCTTCACCAGGTTCCCCTCGATCCAGATGGCCAGAGAAATAGAGAAGGCGACAGACGCGCTACACAGCAGGTGCGTGTCGTAGTTCCAGCAGAAGCGCGAGCCCAGCAACGAATAAACTTTTCCTTCACAGGTTCCCTCGATCCAGACGGCCAGAGAAATAGAGAAGGCGACAGACGCGCTACACAGCAGGTGCGTGTCGTAGTTCCAGCAGAAGCGCGAGCCCAGCAACGAATAAACTTTTCCTTCACCAGGTTCCCCTCGATCCAGACGGCCAGAGAAATAGAGAAGGCGACAGATGCGCTACACAGCAGGTGCGTGTCGTAGTTCCAGCAGAAGCGCGAGCCCAGCAACGAATAAACTTTTCCTTCACCAGGTTCCCCTCGATCCAGACGGCCAGAGAAATAGAGAAGGCGACAGGCGCGCTACACAGCAGGTGCGTGTCGTAGTTCCAGCAGAAGCGCGAGCCCAGCAATGAATAAACTTTTCCTTCACCAGGTTCCCCTCGATCCAGACGGCCAGAGAAATAGAGAAGGCGACAGACGCGCTACACAGCAGGTGCGTGTCGTAGTTCCAGCAGAAGCGCGAGCCCAGCAACGAATAAACTTTTCCTTCACCAGGTTCCCCTCGATCCAGACGGCCAGAGAAATAGAGAAGGCGACAGACGCGCTACACAGCAGGTGCGTGTCGTAAGTCCAGCAGAAGCGCGAGCCCAGCAACGAATAAACTTTTCCTTCACAGGTTCCCCTCGATCCAGACGGCCAGAGAAATAGAGAAGGCGACAGACGCGCTACACAGCGTGGTCACTGCTACCACAGAAATAAACTCTACATCTGCATTGTCCTACCGCTCTGTTCACTCTATTTTGAAAATATCGGTTTTGTGTAACTGTACTGCTGGCAGTGAAGCAGTTTTGCGGAATTATAGAACATATTTCTTGATATATCTTCAGTTTTATTTTATTTTTGCAGTCGGTGGAACATTTAGAAAGTTTTAAGCCGTTAGCCCTCTCGTGACCTGCTAGTGAGAACAACTGTGTTTTACTCGCACGACTAAGAAAGCAGTTTTCTTTCGGAGATACATTCGCAGCACGCCTACTGATGCTCGACTTCTAACTACTTGAATCTGTTTGAATCGATCTGACGTATATACACGACTGTGAACTCAACTTCCACAAGGGGATATTACCGCTTCCAACAAATTATTGAATGTGTATGGAATAAAATTCAATTAGGAGAGGTAAATTGCACTTTCGGTTCTTCCTGGAATATTAAATTCCGACTTAGACAAATCAATACGCGACGAGAATAGGTGTGATCAGAATTTGTAACTTTTGCCGTCGGTAATGCCCGAGACAAAGTCTAGTGAGAACAAGTAAGTTTTATATTCTCATGTAAAAGTATAAACACATATATGGAGGTCGTATAAAAGCCATTTCATATTTTAATAAAATTTCATACACATTCGAAATCCTATTTCATACTTTACAACACAATTAATTGGTCTCGCGAAAGAAAAAAAGTGGAGAAAAAATGTGGGTTCGACTGCCTCTCCACTTTTCTTTCTGCTGCTGTAAAAAACCCAACTTTATTACACTCGAGGTACCTCAAACTGTTAGGACGTAAGTTATGGCTAGCTTAGCGTTACCTTCAACGCAAATATTGTTCGCAAGCGTTTCTTACATTTGCGTATCCTCTGAGGCTCGTTTCATTAGAATGTTTGGTCAGATTATTTTAAAACAACAATAGGGATATGCATCGGATTATATATTAAAAAAACAACTTAGAAACCAATGTCTTTACAATTAATTAATTTAAGAAAATATTTGTTACATATTCTAAACTTCAAGGCCACCAAACCTTCAAGGATTAAGAATTAGTTTAAACGCTGTATAGGTAAAAATAATAGTTCTAGAGTAGACCTACGGTTCATAAAAAAACATATAATTCTATAAACAAATTTTTAATGTTGTTGTTGAAAAATAAAGTATAGCAATATATTTTGAAAATAATTAAACCCTACTCAGGTATTTGTATAAAAACTGGCACTAGCAAGAATCATTTCTTTATTTTATTCGCGTATTTGATGGAAACTTTGTGAGGCGGATCACATTGTTGCCCGAAACATTCCAACTCCTAAAAGTATTAACTTCAATTTTCTTTCCGAAATTCCAGTCTCCCTTAATACGGCACTCTAAGAAATTCCCATCAACAACTTATTGCTTTCCACGCGTAGAATTTTTAAATGTGAATTAACACGTCAGTAAATGTTGTACAAATAAATTCTGTTACGGAACAAACTTTCTGATTTAAAATATAATTTAAAATACTGGTAACGAGCTGCATTTTGCGTCATCGCTAATCAGAATCACCTATTTAATGTAATACTAACAATAAGATCTTTTTTGAAAATGGGACCACATTAAGCAGATATTTAATGTACTACTAACGGTAAGATCTTTTGCGAAAATGGAACCACATTAAGCAGATATTTAGTGTACTACTAACGGTAAGATCTTTTGCGAAAATGGGACCACATTAAGCAGATATTTAGTGTACTGCTAATGGTAACATCTTTTTTGAAAATGGGACCACATTAAGCAGATATTTAATGTACTGCTAACGGTAAGATCTTTTGTGAAAATGAGACCACATTAAGCAGATATTTAATGTACTGCTAACGGTAAGATCTTTTGTGAAAATGGGACCACATTAAGCAGATATTTAATGTACTACTAACGGTAAGATCTTTTGCGAAAATGGAACCACATTAAGCAGATATTTAGTGTACTACTAACGGTAAGATCTTTTGCGAAAATGGGACCACATTAAGCAGATATTTAATGTACTACTAACGGTAAGATCTTTTGTGAAAATGGGACCACATTAAGCAGATATTTAGTGTACTACTAACGGTAAGATCTTTTGCGAAAATGGGACCACATTAAGCAGATATTTAGTGTACTGCTAATGGTAACATCTTTTTTGAAAATGGGACCACATTAAGTAGATATTTAATGTACTGCTAACGGTAAGATCTTTTGTGAAAATGGGACCACATTAAGCAGATATTTAGTGTACTGCTAATGGTAACATCTTTTTTGAAAATGGGACCACATTAAGCAGATATTTAATGTACTGCTAACGGTAAGATATTTTGTGAAAATGGGACCACATTAAGCAGATATTTAGTGTACTGCTAACGGTAAGATCTTTTGTGAAAATGGGACCACATTAAGCAGATATTTAATGTACTGCTAACGGTAAGATCTTTTGTGAAATTGGGACCACATTAAGCAGATATTTAGTGTACTGCTAACGGTAAGATCTTTTGTGAA
The DNA here is from genome assembly GCA_022606455.1 of Callitettix versicolor. Classification (NCBI taxonomy): domain Eukaryota; kingdom Metazoa; phylum Arthropoda; class Insecta; order Hemiptera; family Cercopidae; genus Callitettix; species Callitettix versicolor. Next base: position 70,318,402 of record CM040182.1, on the reverse strand, counting down.
AATGGGACCACATTAAGCAGATATTTAATGTACTGCTAACGGTAAGATCTTTTGTGAAATTGGGACCACATTAAGCAGATATTTAGTGTACTGCTAACGGTAAGATCTTTTGTGAAAATGGGACCACATTAAGCAGATATTTAATGTACTGCTAATGGTAACATCTTTTTTGAAAATGGGACCACATTAAGCAGATATTTAATGTACTGCTAACGGTAAGATCTTTTGCGAAAATGGAACCACATTAAGCAGATATTTAGTGTACTGCTAACGGTAAGATCTTTTGTGAAAATGGGACCACATTAAGCAGATATTTAATGTACTGCTAACGGTAAGATCTTTTGTGAAATTGGGACCACATTAAGCAGATATTTAGTGTACTGCTAACGGTAAGATCTTTTGTGAAAATGGGACCACATTAAGCAGATATTTAGTGTACTACTAACGGTAAGATCTTTTGTGAAAATGGTACCACATTAAGCCGATATTTAATGTACTGCTAATGGTAACATCTTTTTTGAAAATGGGACCACATTAAGTAGATATTTAATGTACTGCTAACGGTAAGATCTTTTGTGAAAATGGGACCACATTAAGCAGATATTTAGTGTACTGCTAATGGTAACATCTTTTTTGAAAATGGGACCACATTAAGCAGATATTTAATGTACTGCTAACGGTAAGATCTTTTGTGAAAATGGGACCACATTAAGCAGATATTTAGTGTACTGCTAACGGTAAGATCTTTTGTGAAAATGGGACCACATTAAGCAGATATTTAATGTACTGCTAACGGTAAGATCTTTTGTGAAATTGGGACCACATTAAGCAGATATTTAGTGTACTGCTAACGGTAAGATCTTTTGTGAAAATGGGACCACATTAAGCAGATATTTAATGTACTGCTAACGGTAAGATCTTTTGTGAAATTGGGACCACATTAAGCAGATATTTAGTGTACTGCTAACGGTAAGATCTTTTGCGAAAATGGGACCACATTAAGCAGATATTTAATGTACTGCTAACGGTAAGATCTTTTGTGAAAATGGGACCACATTAAGCAGATATTTAATGTACTGCTAACGGTAAGATCTTTTGTGAAAATGGGACCAAAATAAGCAGATATTTAATGTACTGCTAACGGTAAGATCTTTTGTGAAAATGGGACCACATTAAGCAGATATTTAATGTACTACTAACGGTAAGATCTTTTGCGAAAATGGGACCACATTAAGCAGATATTTAATGTACTGCCAACGGTAAGATCTTTGTGAAAATGGGACCAAAATAAGCAGATATTTAATGTACTGCTAACGGTAAGATCTTTTGTGAAAATGGGACCAAAATAAGCAGATATTTAATGTACTGCTAACGGTAAGATCTTTTGTGAAAATGGGACCACATTAAGCAGATATTTAATGTACTACTAACGGTAAGATCTTTTGTGAAAATGGGACCAAAATAAGCAGATATTTAGTGTACTGCTAACGGTAAGATCTTTTGTGAAAATGGGACCACATTAAGCAGATATTTAATGTACTGCTAACGGTAAGATCTTTTGTGAAAATGGGACCAAAATAAGCAGATATTTAACGTACTGCTAACGGTAAGATCTTTTGCGAAAATGGGACCACATTAAGCAGATATTTAATGTACTGCTAACGGTAAGATCTTTTGTGAAAATGGGATTACACTGATCAGCTATTAAATTTACTACTAACGGTAAGATCTTTTGTGAAAATGGAACTACACTAATCAGCTATTTAATGTACTACTAACGGTAAAATTTTATTTGAAAATGGGACTACAATAATCAGTTATTTAATGCACTGCTAACGGTAAAATCTTTTGTCAAAATGGGACTACAGTAATCTTCTAATTAATGTACTACTAACGGTAAGATCTTTTGTGAAAATGAGACTACACTAATCACCTATTTTATACTGTTAATTAACGGTTAAGTTGTAAGAAGTCGACTACACTAATCAGCTATTTAATGCATTACTAACGGGTAATCTGTTGCAAGAATGAGACTACACTAATTAGCTATTTGTTACACGGCTAACGAATAATCTGTTGTGAGAATGAGACTACACTAATGAGCTATTTAATGTACTGTTAATGAACAGATAGAAGGCGACTGCACTAATCAGCTATTCCCACTGCTTCTAATCAGCTTAATGTACTGCTGACGGAGGATCTGTTTAAAGAATGCATTTTCAATAAACAGCTATTTAATGTACTGCCAATCAAAGCATCTGTTGTAAGAATGCGACTGCAATAATCAGGTATAACGGAGGTGTAATGTTAAAGGGAGGAACTGTTGTGAGAATTCGACTACACTAATGTATTGTTAACAGGAGAATCTGTTGTGAGAATGAGACTATACTAATCAGAGATTAAATGTACTGCTATGGGGCAAATCTTTTGTGAGAATGCAACTACACTTGTCAGCTTTTAAATGTATTTCTAATGTACGGATCGGTTGTGAGAACTCGACTACACTAATACACTGCTAACGGGCAAAACGTTTGAGAGAATGCGACTACAATAATCAGCTATAACGGAACTTAACACCTATTCAATATACAGCTAACGGGTGGATCTATTTTGAAAAAGCAACTACACTAATCGTACTGCTTAATGTACTGGTAAGTGGTCTGATGTGCTGTGAGAATTCGACTGGACTACGTTTTGGACGTTATTGAACTTACGTTACTGGACAGACTGCTAAAGGGCTGCTCTGTTTTGTAGGAATGCAACAGTGCTATTCAGCAACTTAATGTACTGCTAGGAAGGCTTTGTTGTGTATTTGCACCAGAGCTAATCATAGGTCTTGGTACTCCTTGAGCTGCTCTGTTTTGTAGGAATGCAACAGCGCTATTCAGCAACTTAATGCACTGCTAGGAAGGCTTTGTTGTGTATTTGCACCAGAGCTAATCATAGGTCTTGGTACTCCTTGAGCTGCTCTGTTTTGTAGGAATGCAACAGCGCTATTCAGCAACTTAATGTACTGCTAGGAAGGCTTTGTTGTGTATTTGCACCAGAGCTAATCATAGGTCTTGGTACTCCTTGAGCTGCTCTGTTTTGTAGGAATGCAACAGCGCTATTCAGCAACTTAATGTACTGCTAGGAAGGCTTTGTTGTGTATTTGCACCAGAGCTAATCATAGGTCTTGGTACTCCTTGAGCTGCTCTGTTTTGTAGGAATGCAACAGCGCTATTCAGCAACTTAATGTACTGCTAGGAAGGCTTTGTTGTGTATTTGCACCAGAGCTAATCATAGGTCTTGGTACTCCTTGAGCTGCTCTGTTTTGTAGGAATGCAACAGCGCTATTCAGCAACTTAATGTACTGCTAGGAAGGCTTTGTTGTGTATTTGCACCAGAGCTAATCATAGGTCTTGGTACTCCTTGAGCTGCTCTGTTTTGTAGGAATGCAACAGCGCTATTCAGCAACTTAATGTAATGCTAGGAAGGCTTTGTTGTGTATTTGCACCAGAGCTAATCATAGGTCTTGGTACTCCTTGAGCTGCTCTGTTTTGTAGGAATGCAACAGCGCTATTCAGCAACTTAATGTAATGCTAGGAAGGCTTTGTTGTGTATTTGCACCAGAGCTAATCATAGGTCTTGGTACTCCTTGAGCTGCTCTGTTTTGTAGGAATGCAACAGCGCTATTCAGCAACTTAATGTACTGCTAGGAAGGCTTTGTTGTGTATTTGCACCAGAGCTAATTATAGGTCTTGGTACTCCTTGAGCTGCTCTGTTTTGTAGGAATGCAACAGCGCTATTCAGCAACTTAATGTACTGCTAGGAAGGCTTTGTTGTGTATTTGCACCAGAGCTAATCATAGGTCTTGGTACTCCTTGAGCTGCTCTGTTTTGTAGGAATGCAACAGCGCTATTCAGCAACTTAATGTACTGCTAGGAAGGCTTTGTTGTGTATTTGCACCAGAGCTAATCATAGGTTCTTGGTACTCCTTGAGCTGCCCCGTTTCGGCTTTACATTAACTATATTCATTGATTTAAAATACTCTTCGGGCAGCCTAGTTATCTAAGTTTCATCAGCGATAAATAACTGTTTATATCACTGCTCCGGCGACTCTTCAACACTAATCAGTAGTTTTACATTTTCTTGAGCATCTCTGTTGGAAGTTTGCATCAACACTAATCAGTAGTTTACATTTTCTTGAGCATCTCTGTTGGAAGTTTGCATCAACACTAATCAGTAGTTTACATTTTCTTGAGCATCTCTGTTGGAAGTTTGCTTCAACACTAATCAGTAGTTTACATTTTCTTGAGCATCTCTGTTGGAAGTTTGCATCAACACTAATCAGTAGTTTACATTTTCTTGAGCATCTCTGTTGGAATTTTGCATTAGCGCTAATTTGAGATTTTAACACAGTTCTCGAGTTGCTATGTTTCCGGTTTGAATCAGCGATATTTAGTGGTTTGAGATACTGCTCGAGTAGCTTTATTATTTAGTTTACATCAGCGATAATCGAAGTTTTAACATAATGCTCAATCGGGTTTTTTGCATTTTTGTATCAGCGCTAAGCAACAGTTAACTTGGATGTCTCAATTATGAGTTTGCATTAGCGCTAATGGGTGGTTTAACATATTGCTCGAGCGGCTTTGTTGCGTGTTTGCATTAACGCTAATGGGTGGTTTAACATATTGTACGAGCGGCTTTGTTGCGTGTTTGCATTAACGCTAATGGGTGGTTTAACATATTGCTCGAGCGGCTTTGTTGCGTGTTTGCATTAGCTCTAATCAGAAGTTTAACGTACTGCTCGGGCGTCTTTCTTATGTCTTCGCATTAGCGCTAATCAGCGGTTTAACCTATTGCTTGGGTGGCTCTGTTGCGTGTTTACATTAGAGCTAATCAGACTTTTAACATACTGCTCGGGCAGCTCTGTAACGTGTTTACATTAGAGCTAATCAGACTTTTAACATACTGCTCGGGCAGCTCTGTAACGTGTTTACATTAGAGCTAATCAGACTTTTAACATACTGCTCGGGCAGCTCTGTAACGTGTTTACATTAGAGCTAATCAGACTTTTAACATACTGCTCGGGCAGCTCTGTAACGTGTTTACATTAGAGCTAATCAGACTTTTAACATACTGCTCGGGCAGCTCTGTAACGTGTTTACATTAGAGCTAATCAGAGTTTTAACACACTGCTCGGGCAGCTCTGTAACGTGTTTACATTAGAGCTAATCAGAAGTTTAACGTACTGCTCGGGCAGCTCTGTAACGTGTTTACATTAGAGCTAATCAGAAGTTTAACGTACTGCTCGGGCAGCTCTGTAACGTGTTTACATTAGAGCTAATCAGAAGTTTAACGTACTGCTCGGGCAGCTCTGTAACGTGTTTACATTAGAGCTAATCAGAAGTTTAACGTACTGCTCGGGCAGCTCTGTAACGTGTTTACATTAGAGCTAATCAGAAGTTTAACGTACTGCTCGGGCAGCTCTGTAACGTGTTTACATTAGAGCTAATCAGAAGTTTAACGTACTGCTCGGGCAGCTCTGTAACGTGTTTACATTAGAGCTAATCAGAAGTTTAACGTACTGCTCGGGCAGCTCTGTAACGTGTTTACATTAGAGCTAATCAGAAGTTTAACGTACTGCTCGGGCAGCTCTGTAACGTGTTTACATTAGCACAATTCAGCGGTTTTACTTGTTTGCTGTTGGCTCTGTTAAGCGTTTGCATTAAAATGGGAATGCATGTGAAGTTATCCCTTTTTTCCTAGTGTTGCTTATTAATCCACCTATTAATAGCAGACCTGACCAACGACAAAGCAATCCCTGAAGCCGGCTCAGATCCGATAACAATGATGCAGATCGCAGTCCAGCCAGTTGGTCTGTCTCCTCATTTACCTCAATCCCCGGCTCAGATCTGATAACTCAGATGCAGATCGCAGTCCAGCCAGTTGGTCTGTCTCCTCATTTACCTCTATCCCCAGCTCAGATCCGATAACTCAGATGCAGATCGCAGCCCATCCAGTTTGTCTGTCTTCTCATTTACCTCAATAATCGGCTCAGATCCGATAACACAGATGCAGATCGCAGTCCAGCCAGTTGGTCTGCCTCCTCATTTACTTCAATCCCCGGCTCAGATCCGATAACCGGTTTTCAGCGACAGAACATTGAGGTTCTGTTGATACTCCCAAACTAGCTTAGACCGAATTATAGGACAAACAAGTCTTTTGATTGCTGCACGACTATCAGTATAAATATGAACACGAATCTTCTTGAAGGCCTGTTTCAAAATTTTTCGATCACATAGTCATTAATGGTCATTATTTCAGCCTGTAATACTGACGCATACTGCTCCAGGGTAACAACTTTTTCACCCTTGGTCTCAAGCAGTATACCCAAACACCAGTGCCTGTCTTTGTCTCGGAGCCATCTGGGAAACGCTGGAGACTTACGGTATACATATCTATTATGTCTCCAGTTAGTCCAACACACGATCTTCCTCCTCAAATGTCATCTTAATATCAAATAGTTTAGAAATCCTGTGACGTTTGACCATCTGATCATTCCCCATCATTACAATTGGGTCTCTGATCTTTCCTGTGATTCTAGTATGCTCTAAAGTTGAGGATAGCCAGACATCACTTTCCCGCAGTCTATATGCTCCTTTATGTGCCTCTCCTATGAAATTTATATCAATAATGAGAACCAAAGAACGATCTCCGTAGCCACCGTTGGTGTCGTGTTCATAGAGTCCGTTATGCACAGGCAGGCCAATCTCTGGATTTTAGTCCGGGATTCTTGAACCCCCCCCTCTCGCTCGGCCTTAGTTTACTACAGCACCATAGCACACCACGGGTCTAATTATCCTATTATAGATGTACTTCATCATGCCTCATCTCAGTCACCAGGTTTTGCCAGCCATTCTTCTAACTGCCACCAATGACTTGTTGGTTTCCCCCAAGATGAGCATTCCAGGTTAATTTGGTGTCCAGTAGCAGGCTTAGGTACTTCAACACATTGGCAACAACGATTGGGTTACAAGCATCAGTTAGCATCTCTGCTGAGGGTACGCAGAGGTCTTTGTGTGTTCGGGACTCTCCCGTGTAATGCTAACTCATCGCTCTGTTACAGGTGTCAACGAGGCTGTTCGTTAGGTTAAATGTATATTTGTCTGGTGGAAAACATTATAGTTAAATTGTTTCAATAAATTAAGATTTTAGTTTTAGTTTCACGAAAACTTTAAAACGTCATAAATACAAGTATTCGTCACAGACACAATTTTATTACATATGTAGCTTGCAGTACACATTTTATTAGCTTCAATTGTTGAATTGGTCGTATAACCTAGGTAATAAAATTACAATAACACTTCCAGCACAACCATTGGAATTATTGTCGTAAATCAGTCTGGTTCTCTAATTTGTTTGAATCTAAAGCAACCTAAAATGAAAGATTTGTTTCCCGATTTTCCTGTAAATAGTATTTTTAATTTATTTAGGCTATAATCATTAAGTCATCAAACCAAACCTGTCTGTTTTATATAACAATATGTTCAACAACACTTTATGTTATTAATCCCGCATAGTTTACAAATTTTTCTTCCATTGTGACAATATTCTCTCAACGCAATCATTGGATAAAACGTAAATCATCAAATACCTGAAAATAGGAAAATACATTGTCAGGCCTGCCAACAACCAAAATGTAAATTTACCTCGAAATATGCAAAGTGGGCAGCCATTATAGCCGTGATTTCTCGCTTCCTTCCGCTCCTTTGTTGTCAGAATTGGAATTTTTATAGAAACGGAATCCACGAAAGTTCACTGCTGTCGTACTGTCCTAAGCCGCCACATTTCAATTTTTATAGCCTTTTTTTGTGGGTAGGAGTCATAAAAACCTTTATTTTCTGTATTATTTTATAATACATAGTAAATAGTACTTACTGATTGTGATAGTTATATATTCATCGAGAAAAGGATGAAACAATATATCAAAGAAGAATGCGTACACGACTTGTAAGATAATATAAATTTACTAATAAAGAAAACAGTGTAATCATATGACGGTGTAAAAATGTCGTTTAATTTTCCTAACAAGGAATATGCCGAATTTTTATTTATGATTTCTGTAATGTAAATTCAGAAACTGCACTTCGTAAAATAAGGGAACTGCTTTATTAGAAATACAAATCGGAATTAAAGGAATGATAACTTACATGGTTTCTAATGACTTGTATTGTGACTTTCGCACCATTACTTACACGATGAATTCCTAGTTAATGGATGTAAGGTTTCCTTAATTTAATGCTTCAAATATCAGGAAAGATTTCCTAGAAGGCGAATTCTAAATTGAGAACTTTATGGGCTATCTGTATATCTATGCACGAGTTTGCTCTCGTAATTTTTCCCATCGTATGTATTGCCTCGTATATTTTCCCCTCGTATATATTACCATCGAATATTTTCTTCTCGTATATATTGCCCTCTTATATATATTGCACTCGTATATTTTTTTATCGTATATATTGCCCTAATATATATATTGCCCTCGTATATGTTCTCCTCGTATATTTCCCCTTTTATATATATATAGGTATTGCTCTCGTATATTTTCTGCTTGTATATATTGCCCTTGTATTTATTCTACTCGAATATTTTCCCCTCGTAAATATTGCCATCGAATATTTTCTTCTCGTATATATTGCAATCGTATATTTTCTTCTCGTATATATTGACCTAGTATATTTTCTTCTAGTATATATTGCCCCAATATATATGTATATATATATATATATATATATATATATATATATATATTGCCCTCGTTTATCTTCTCGTATATATTACCCTCGTATATTTTCTTCACGTATATATTGCCCTAATATATATATTACACTCTTATATATTCTTCTCGTATATATTACCCTCATATATTGCCCTCGTATATTTTCCCTTATATATAAGTACTGCTATTGTATATTTTCTGCTCGTATATATATAGCCCTTGTATATATTTTACTCAGTTATTTTCCTCGTATATATTGCCCTCATATATATATATATATATATATATATATATATATATATATATATATATATATAAAATTGCCCTCGTGTATATAAATAAATACTTAATATTTATTTAATTAATATAATTGTCGGGATGTTTAACCTGCGTTTTCGTTATTTATACGAGCAGAAAATATACAATAGCAGTACTTATATATAAGGGGAAAATATACGAGGGCAATATATGAGGGTAATATATACGAGAAGAATATATAAGAGTGTAATATATATATTAGGGCAATATATACGAGAAGAAAATATTCGATGGCAATATATTCGAGAGTACAATATACAAAGGAAATATATACGAAAATAAAATATTAGATGGCAATATATACGAGGGGAAAATAACCGAGTAAAATATATACAAGGGCTATATATATACGAGCAGAAAATATACAGTAGCAGTACTTATATATAAGGGGAAAATATACGAGGGCAATATATACGAGAGTACAATATACAAAGGAAATATATACGAAAATAAAATATTAGATGGCAATATATACGAGGGGAAAATAACCGAGTAAAATATATACAAGGGCTATATATATACGAGCAGAAAATATACAGTAGCAGTACTTATATATAAGGGGAAAATATACGAGGGCAATATATACGAGAGTACAATATACAAAGGAAATATATACGAAAATAAAATATTAGATGGCAATATATACGAGGGGAAAATAACCGAGTAAAATATATACAAGGGCTATATATATACGAGCAGAAAATATACAATAGCAGTACTTATATATAAGGGGAAAATATACGAGGGCAATATATGAGGGTAATATATACGAGAAGAATATATAAGAGTGTAATATATATATTAGGGCAATATATACGTGAAGAAAATATACGAGGGTAATATATACGAGAAGATAAACGAGGGCAATATATATATATATATATATATATATATATATATATATATATATATATATATATATTGGGGCAATATATACTAGAAGAAAATATACTAGGTCAATATATACGAGAAGAAAATATACGATTGCAATATATACGAGAAGAAAATATTCGATGGCAATATTTACGAGGGGAAAATATTCGAGTAGAATAAATACAAGGGCAATATATACAAGCAGAAAATATACGAGAGCAATACCTATATATATATAAAAGGGGAAATATACGAGGAGAACATATACGAGGGCAATATATATATTAGGGCAATATATACGATAAAAAAATATACGAGTGCAATATATATAAGAGGGCAATATATACGAGAAGAAAATATTCGATGGTAATATATACGAGGGTAATATATACGAGAAGAAAATATACGAGTGCAATATATATTTTGTTATTTAAAACAAAATAGCTGTCACTACAAATGCTAGATTTATTTGAAAAGTGGGTATTTTTACTGGCTCCGTATGATCTCTCCGCGTAATGTATTATTTGTGTAGTAACAGTATTTTAATGCTAGGAGTGGTGTCCAACAATGGTCTTGGTCCAACAATCTCGTTTATTTGTCCAATTAAATCAAATTACTATATTCTAGGTAAAATATATAACTTGTTTTAATAACAAAAGCTTCTTTCCTAAAAGAAACAAATTCACTAAGTTTACTTTGAAGAAACATCATTTCTAATAAATAAAGTGTAATTTGTATTCACTTATTTACTGAACGATATCGTAGAGAAGCAAGGTTATACATAGCCTATATATATATATTGGCTATTACATATATAGACTATGTAATACGGCATGATAAAAATGAGTAAAGACTCCAGTGAAGCCGATTTTGAAATATATATATATATATATATATATATATATATATATATATATTATTACAAATATTTTACGCAACAAATATTTGAAAGGATTTTTATTAGAGAATGGCCCTCAGACATTGGCAAACTAGGCGTATATGATACATTTCATCGGAATAACTTAGTATTTCTTTACAGACGGAAAAATATCGAAGTGAAAACCACTTTTTTGAAATTGAAAATGATTATATCTATCACAATATGAAGCTTTTTCACGATCTTCTTTACATTTCGTAAGAAAACTTTAAAATCAGTACGGAAAAACTGTATGCATTATATTTTTTAATCGGTTCAGAAAAATGTAACTTTAATCTTTTGCCATATTTGGTTATAATCGAGTTTGGTTATAATCGAGTCGGAGGTAGTTTTGAAAATCCTGCATCGAAAACATAAGAAATGTGCTTCAAGACTAGATTGCAAAACAAATCTCGGTGGCTGTCAATGTTTATTTTCTATTTTGTCTTCTGACTTGTGTTATGAAGCTACTTATACAAATAAAAATTCAATGTGCCAATTTTTCAAATAACGGCTGATCTTCTTATTTCTAGCAACCTATTTGTTTCGTATCGGACTTTAAATGCTATTTTGTTTTAGTTGCATTTACGTAAAATACGTAAAACTAATTTTAAAAATATACTGACTTTCCTAACGAGAGTTTTAAAAACTGCTAACATTATTATGCACGCAATATATTTATAATAATGATAATGACGTTTTCACGTGTTTGTGTTTTTAGACGAAAAATTCATAAAAACCATTTTGGGGTTGGAAGATCAAACGAGCAAACCAGACCTTCAAGCAAATTCCATCAAAATGTGCGAATTAGTTTAGAACCCGAAGGTAGTGAGGGAGTTTTTTGGTTTTCTTTCATTTTATTCCGAGTAGAAAATTGTTAATTTAAAACTGCAGCAAAGACTTGAGTTATGAAGACTTAAATATATGATCAAAATCTGATAAAACGATTTTAAAAAACTAAGTCGAATTTCATTCTTTTGATGGCTTCCGAACCGATTATTCTTAGAGTTCTGGCGAATCGTGTGGTTTTTAACAAAAGACAAAAAAGGACTACGTATCAGCAAAATTTTATCAAAATAGGTTGAGTAGATTTTGATAAAATTTTATTTTTCACAAACTTTCAACAAAAAAAATTGTTTTTTTTTTTAATTAAAAAATTGTCTTGAGATATGGGTGAATATACATGATCTACATGTGAAAGCCGCACAAGCGGAGAGGCTGAATTATAGTATCGAGTGTCACGGAATGACACAATGACGCCGTTGCCGCTTATCAGTTTTCTCCACACTGCAGATTGCAATAACGGGGTCGTAAAAACTAACGTGGTGTCTTTAAAGTGAAATAAGGGCTGTGGCAGTACTGCGAAGCCGGGTGTTGGCTAGCGCACGGGTCTCAACCTTTTTTCTGCTTCGACCCCTCCTAAATATTTTTTTTTATTCTGTAGACATTTTTTATTAGACATTAGTGGATATGAATGAACAACTTTACTATTGAATCAAATTATTCTGATAAAGTTTTTTTGCTTTACTTTAAAAATTGATTTAGGTAGCTCATCAGGATCCACAAATCCGTACTGCAGCCTAGAAAGTACATTTGAATGGTATCTTTGTCAAAACTTTTAAGCAAAAATAAAAAGGTCTAAATTGAGAGCGCATTTTTATAACTGTTTGTTACTTTGACACTGTGAAACTTTATAATCGCTGTAAATCCCTAGTTTCCACTCCTTTTACTCTAATAATCAGACATAAACATTATCAGAAACGAAGATGCAGACATCAAAATATAAACAAGTAGATTACTAGTCTGCTGACACTTCGTAATATTGTCATCGTCTACTATACAGTACTCCTTACAAAACATGGATTATTAGGAAAATATACCAATCTGATGACACTTGGTCATATTGTCATCGACTACTATACAGTACTCCTTACAAAACATGGATTATCAGGAAAATATACCAATCTGATGACACTTCGTCATATTGTCATCGACTACAATACAGTACTCCTTACAAAACATGGATTATCAGGAAAATATACCAATCTGATGACACTTCGTCATATTGTCATCGACTACTATACAGTACTCCTTACAAAACATGAATTATCAGGAAAATATACCAATCTGATGACACTTCGTCATATTGTCATCGACTACTATACAGTACTCCTTACAAAACATGGATTATCAGGAAAATATACCAATCTGATGACACTTCGTCATATTGTCATCGACTACTATACAGTACTCCTTACAAAACATGGATTATCAGGAAAATATACCAATCTGATGACACTTCGTCATATTGTCATCGGCTACTATACAGTACTCCTTACAAAACCAATGGATTACCAGGAAAATGTACCAGTCTGATGACACTTCGTCATATTGTCATCGACTACTATACTGTACTATTTACAAAACAATTAGATTCCCAGGAAAACATACCAGTCTGCTGACAATTCATAATATTGTCATTGACTACTACACATTTGTTTTTTTTAATTATTTTAAGGCGAGAAGCACATTAAGGCTATTTATCGCCTCCCTAAATGTAAGTGTGAGTGTTAAAGTCGCAAGTGTAGTGTAGGTGCAAGTGTGTGTTAGATTCAGGTACCGCGAGGGATCTCTAAATCCTCTCAATAGGTGCAGCTAGTCTGCACCCTCCTGCGGAGTGACTACTATAAAGCAATGAATACAGAATCTATTCTGTATTCATTGTATAAAGTAAGTACTTCTTACAAAAACAAGTGGATTACCAAGAAAACATACCAGTCTGCTGACACTTCGTAATATTGTCATCGGCTACTATAGCCTACTATCCTTACGTATCCGTGTAATCTTTTTCCGAACGATCATGCAAACGTTTAATTCGTCTGTTACGCAATTAGTTTACAGCAGTTCTATTGTTGTTTAATTTGTGATTTTTTGACAGTGAAAGACATATAAACAATATATTTTTTTTAATTAGGTATACGCTAGTCTAAACGTTAAGGTAACAAAATATACATGTAAATCTTGAAGTTAAAAGATTAACAATACACTGTTACATTCAAACATCTTTATTCTTCATGATTGTAGTCATGAATTACAGACTGAACTTGTGCTATTAATCCGCAACCATGTAGTTCTTATTTAGACCACTAGGTTTGTCAAAAACACTGTTACATGATTGTAGTCATGAATTGTAATGCAGACTGAACTTGTGCTATTAATCCGCAACCATGTAGTTCTTATTTAGACCACTGGGTTTGTCAAAAACACTGTTACATGATTGTAGTCATGAATTGTAATACAGACTGAACTTGTGCTATTAATCCGCAACCATGTAGTTCTTATTTAGGTTTGTCAAAAACACTGTTACATGATTCTAGTCATGAATTGTAATACAGACTGAACTTGTGCTATTAATCCGCAACCATGTAGTTCTTATTTAGGTTTGTCAAAAACACTGTTACATGATTGTAGTCATGAATTGTAATTCAGACTGAACTTGTGCTATTAATCCGCAACCATGTAGTTCTTATTTAGACCACTAGGTTTGTCAAAAACACTGTCATTTCTGTAGTGCAAGCTTTTTTGGGCTCCCTTATTTAGGACGTAAAAACTATCTTTGGAATTTAAAATTTGCAGTACGCCGAAGGTCATTAAATTTTGTAGAAGTTTTGCTTATATTGTTCTGTATATTGTTTCAGTAATTCGTTACCGTGACCTGCTCGTAGGTTTTTACCAAAATAAAATAGCAAAATATTAGAAAAACAATCAAGGTAGAATTGCTATTTTTTAATTGACATATTGATCGTAACTTTTGGTTAAATACTGATGGAATTATTTGGGAGCGAGAAAGCGGTTTTATTAGAGAGGGGGCTCGACATCGTCTTAATTAATTTTCTGGCAACCGCTCCACGACCGAGCTTTGACGCTCTCGTGATTTTTTCCGCCAATTTAACCGGTAACCGTAATATGTAAAGCCTACCTTTATTGGAAATTGTATACTGTTTCTCCTTGAACTTTTCAAAATTATGATAGGTCTTACCGTTCAGCCAGTATTACGACAAATAGCCATAAACCACACTCTTCATCGTTAAGTCAAAGGCTCTCGTCTAAAAACCGAAGAAAATGAGGGAAAATATGACACATACATCGTTCTGGCTTTAAATAAGTTATCTTGGTAGCAAATTTCAAAATAGTCGGTCAATGCGTTTGTCCAAAACTGTGTAACAAGCAAACAAACACAAATAAAATGCCGACCGTTCCAGTTGAAACAGAAAACTCGCTTCGCTCGGTCAGTTATATCAAGGAGGATTTTTGTTATTTTTTTACAAATTTTTATCTGTTCAACAGTTTCAAAATGGCAGCCACTTAAAATTTTTAAATTGTATTATATTTTTATCTAAAACTCTTTACAAAATATAATTTCATTTATGTAATTGGTGTTACAATTTGCATCAATTTACATTTTAAATCATCAATAAAATGTTAAAATTTAATAGGGTATGCTAATTTGAACCTGATTCAATTTTTTCACAAAAATCGATTTTAGTAATAACATGGATAAGATCATTTTTCAGCAGCAAACTCCCTGAAACACTTTCAAAATAACAACTTTATTATCGTCCACGTTTTTTAGATCCCCCTTCCACCACTGTAATCAGCGTTAAGATCTGCATAAATCAGAAAATTGATTTCTTTTTAATTTCGTGGAAAATACGAAAATACATCCGAAGAGCAGTTAATGCTCACTTTTGTATTTTCAAAGTGATTTACAAATTTTAAGTGCTAACAACGCTCGTGCTTGCAGATTTAATAATGACTGAAGATGAAAAGCGATTTTTTTTTAAACGTGTAAAATAAAATTTATTGTTAGAAATACGTTTTCATCAAGTCAGAGGGATTATTTGTTTCCCCCTCTTCTCTCGATCTGATCAATATTGGGATATTTGTTTATTTGTTATACAAAGCATTCACAATATACTTCGGTGTAAGCCTAGGACAGGTCAGCGATATGACATCATTTATGTGATGTGTGTTTTGGTTCCTGTTTGGTTCAGTTTCCTGTTTCCGCATATTTCATTGTTGAAGTCCAGTGACAACGTAATCAAATAGATCTGTCGACAATTCCTTCTGCTGAATAAAATTCAGGGATCTTCATTTCGTCGATTTTTTTAAAACCTACCGTTCTAAATAAAAAACAGAAAATTCTGTTGTTCCAAACTAATTGAAACTAATTCTGCTTCTCAAACTAATTGAAAGTTGAGATAGGGAAACTTAATATTAGCGCCGATGTGTGTGTGTTTTCCACTGCAAACATTTCATGAAATTATAATTAAGTAAGTTCAAATTAAACTTTTCATGTAAATTACTTTAAAATACCTTGTATACTAAAGAAATACGTTTTGTAAATCAGTTCAGCCTTTGGATGTAAATAAATCAGATTGATAAGTCACGGCTTGTTTGTTTAACCGATGCTCGAACAAACACACAAACTGTAGACAAAGTACAAATAACTAACACAAAATAGGGTGAGTCATAGATGTTCAAAATTCACAAAATTAATTTGCAAGCAATTAATTAGTAATTTAAAAAACAAAAAAAGATATACTAATGTTAATCGTAAGAGAAAGAGATTCTAAATACAAAGTTTCAAAAATATGTTTCGCACAAGATTAGCATAGTAGCTTTAAATGATATATAAGCTTTTATATATAGATTGGCAATAAGGTAACCTATATAACCTATAAATAGGTTATAAATAGGTAACCTACAAATAGATTGACATACAGTAACCTATATGTTAATATGTTGGAATTATATAAATATTATAGGACTTCCATTAAATTACATGTTAAGTTAACATGTCATTTTAACTATAGTTCAACAGTTTTTCTAAAAATTAGAAAATAAATTAAAATTGTCCATCGGGATAACAGATTTTAATTGTAAAATAATATCTTTAACTAAATGATAAATTAAACGAACAGTATTTATGACCAATAATGACGTCAGTAATTCAAACTTCACTCTACACTCAAGTATTGTGCAACGTTACGTAGTCAGTAATACTGATCAATACAGCAACGTCAGTATTTAAAATATTACACTTTACTCTACACATAAGTATTGTGCAACCTTACGTAGTCAGTAATACTGACCAATACAGCAACGTCAGTATTTCAAATATTACACTTTACTCTACACATAAGTATTGTGCAACGTTACGTAGTCAGTAATACTGATCAATACAGCAACGTCAGTATTTGAAATATTACACTTTACTCTACACTTAAGTATTGTGCAACGTTACATAATCATCAATAATGACATTATTTTCTGGAGTTGGCAATTCTCTCTCGTGCTATAACTCTATATTGGGAAACCTAACTGAATTACGCAAAACCTTCTCAAGTTGTTGGTGAATTTCTTGCAACACGCTTTTTTTGAAGACCGTAAATATAAAATAAGTAAATTATGAAAAAATCTGGAAAAACTCTTTTTTCATACAAAGACAAGTTTTATAATTTTTTTAAAGATTTTTATAATGTAATTTGTCAAAGTTAAGAGAAAGAAACACGAAAACTTGAACGTTTGAAGAGTTCTGTTTAAATTCTTTATGCGAGAAAACAATAAATATTTGCAACAAGTAGATCACCTACTTACACCGCACTCAATTATTGTAGGTAAAAAAAATGTCCCTGAAGATTTTACCCCTTAACTACCCCAAGATATTTTTATCATCGATATTTCCTGAATTTGGGCATTTTACAAAGATCGTTTTTCCCCAAATTTTGTAGTGGTTGGTTATATCGTTCAAGAATAAGAGTTGGGTTACGACAGACAGATAGAATTTATAAGGGATCTTCGTTTTTCATACGGATCCTTAAAAGTACCGCAAAAAGACCGGTAATCAGCAAGCCGCAAATGTAAACGTGCATTGCGAAATAAAGTGAGAATATCCTTTGTGATGTCTTTAAATGTATTGACTAATTAAGCGAGCAGTTCACGTCTGTAAGCCACCTTCCGACAACAATTTTCTCTTATCTTTACGTTTTTCAAAATCACATTTCACCATCATAATCAGCATTAACATTTGAAAAGCCTATAATGCCACCGAGAATTTAAAATGCTATT
>CM040182.1:70275400-70297900 GCA_022606455.1 Callitettix versicolor | reverse complement strand
AAGTAGAATGGACACTAATTTTGGAACTCATAGAAGAAAATGTATAAAATGTTCAACACGTTATCCAGAAGCAGGACCTGCGTTCATTTCACGGCACCCGGTCCAGCTGTTGTCATGATTCAAATTGGAAAGTACAATTAAATCACGTGCAGAATCGATGCGCACAATATTGTCGTGCCATGCAGCTGTCTCCCTGACGTGATGGAAGCATTTCCAAAAAAAGTAACAGCACAAAAGTATGTTATCATACACATATCAGTATTACAATCAGTTTAAATTAGATTTAAAATACGACATTTTTTTTTTAAGCGGAAAGCATATTGAAGCTATTATCGCCTCTCCAAATGTAAGTGTGAGTGTAAAGTGATGAAGTCGTAAGTGTAGATTTGTAAGTGTGTGTGTGTGTGTGTTAGACTCAGGTACGGCGAAGGACGTCTAAATCCTCTCAATAGGTGCAGCTAGTCTTCACACCCCTGCAGGGTGAGGGAGAGAGAGAGAGAGAGAGAGAGAGAGAGAGAGAGAACGAACCGTACTGCCGTCAGGTATTTTTGTATTCGCAATGAAATTTTAAAATATGGAATGCTCATTTATGAATGTATTAACGCATTTTACAATAGATAAAGCAGAGATCTTTTAATTTTAAATTAAAAATCTTATATTTTTTTAAAAATTTTAAATAACCGCCATTTTGAAAATAATTAACCACATTTTATGGTTGACGAACTTGTCCAGTCAGTCAATAAATTGTTGTGTTAATAGGTTCACGTAGATAATTTGCTCATTAGCTCATTACGTCGTAAAAACAAAATAAATAATGAATTGCAAACATTAGGACTCGAAGCAACACAAACATGAACAAAACCCTGCCTACAGTAACATAACAAACAGAATATCGGGTAGGCTGTAATAAGGCTTGACCAATCTGTACACGTGTATACGTTAGAGTGTGTGTGTGTGTGTGTGTTTGTATGTCTATGTGTGTGTGTGTGTGTGTGTGTGTGTGTGTGTGTGTGTGTGTGTGTGTGTGTGTGTGTGTGTGTGTGTGTGTGTGTGTGTGTGTGTGTGTGTGTGTGTGTTCGTGAGTAAGTGTGTGTTTTCGTGAGTAAGTGTGTGTGTGTGTGTGTTCGTAAGTGTGTGTGTGTGTTCGTAAGTGTGTGTGTGTGTGTGTGTGAGAGAGAGAGAGAGAGAGTGCGCGCGCTTGCGCGTGTGGTGTGCGTGCATGCACGTGCGCGCGCAGTGTGTGTGCGCGCGCGCGTGTGTGTGGTGTGTGTGTGTGTGTGTGTGCTTGCGCGTTTGGTGTGCGTGCATACATGTGCGCGCGCGGTGTGCGTGTGTGTGTGTGTGTGTGTATGGTGTGTGTATGCGCGCGCTTGCGCGTGTGGTGTGCGTGCATGCACGTGCGCGCGCGGTGTGCGTGTGTGTGTATGGTGTGTGTATGCGCGCGCTTGCGCGTGTGGTGTGCGTGCATACATGTGCGCCCGCCGAGTGCGCGCGTGTGTGTTGAAATGGGAAAACTCTGATGAAGTCAAAAATACCGTAAAAGTCAGAAATTTGTTACATGGTTGAGGCGCGGTTTTGAAGGTTTCAGCATGGCCAGCTGTGTGTGCGACTTTCCCAGAATGATAGAACGGAAGGAACTGGACCAGACAGAGAGGAAACATTCACAAAGAGTCCATTAACGTAGGACTACGGGCTAATGGTGAGAAAGATGACAAAACCAGAGAAACGACACTTGACGTTTTTGAAAAAAAATATCTCGGGCAAAAACAAAAACAAGCCAAGATATTTATGTTGGTAATCAGTAAAGACCGTGTTCCTTAATTATGTAACGGGTTTCTGATCTGAAAAAAGTATTTTGTAATGTAAATTAGTTTGAACAATTCAACTTAGGATTAAGCTGTAACAAAATGATTTAAGAAAGTAATTTAAGAAAGGAAAAGTATTAATTAACCTTTGCAAGAAATTTTTAAAAAATAAGTTAAATGATTTAAAAAACCATTCAAAATAATTAATTGAAGTAAAACACGAAATTAAAACTACAATTGGAAAGTGGAGAAATAAATTAACAAGAACTAACTTCGGAACAAATGGGCGTAGGATTACAAATCAAATTGCTATAAATTCAGGGTGAGGCGCTGAGTAATATGACACCCTGTTCAACAAAATCGGATTAATAGGGGTTAGCGCCGGAAGACAGGGTGACAAGCAAAGTGTGGCAAACCAGGATTTTGCCTAAAACCTGGTACTCGACAACCTGACAGTGATGCCAGATCGACAACAATGTAACATTCAATTAATTATTTAAAGGTGAAAAATGAATAAATTGAATAAAATTTGATACAGGAAGTGGAACCAGCGTTATAAGACTTCCACTGGTAGTGTCGGCAGCTCCGAACAACACAAGGAAAGGAAATTCCCTAAAGTGGAGTTTCTACTTTGATATATGGCAACACTGTGAGGGTTTCGTGTAAGGGTATCTTCTGGTTTTAGACGTTGAACAGTACGGACGCGTTTTCAATATCTGCGACCACTTAAAATGATTTAGTTCCAACCGGCAGGTGTTAGCGTTTTCTATGGTGAAAAAGTTACAGAGTGTTAACGCATACAATTAAAAATTTATTTAAAAAAATAATTCGTCGTCGAGAAGAATAAAAAGTGTTAAAGATTAATTCGCAAGAGAATTATTAATTTGTGTAATTAATCAGTTGTAACACAAGAGTGTAACTGTTCGCGCGGTTCTAATTCACGAAGGAGCGAGGCGACAGATGACAGAGAGGGCGGATGAACTGACGTTGGGAAAATCAGTACATCCGACAACGTGGAGATCACAGCGACCCTCGGACAGCAGGACCAATTTGGAGGAGTTCGTCACGACCGGTAATCGCAGATACTTCCACAAGGTACAGCTGATGAATTTCTATTTCTATATTGCTGAGTCACTTAGAAATTTCCTTGTGTATATTGGAGGAGTTCGTCACGACCGGTAATCGCAGATTCTTCCACAAGGTACAGCTGATGAATTTCTATTTCTAGATCGGTGAGTCACTTAGAAATTTGCTTGTGTATATTGGAGGAATTCGTCACGACCGGTAATCGCAGATTCTTCCACAAGGTACAGCTGATGAATTTCTATTTCTAGATCGGTGAGTCACTTAGAAATTTGCTTGTGTATATTGGAGGAATTCGTCACGACCGGTAATCGCAGATTCTTCCACAAGGTACAGCTGATGAATTTCTATTTCTAGATCGGTGAGTCACTTAGAAATTTGCTTGTGTATATTGGAGGAATTCGTCACGACCGGTAATCGCAGATTCTTCCACAAGGTACAGCTGATGAATTTCTATTTCTAGATCGGTGAGTCACTTAGAAATTTGCTTGTGTATATTGGAGGAATTCGTCACGACCGGTAATCGCAGATTCTTCCACAAGGTACAGCTGATGAATTTCTATTTCTAGATCGGTGAGTCACTTAGAAATTTGCTTGTGTATATTGGAGGAGTTCGTCACGACCGGTAATCGCAGATTCTTCCACAAGGTACAGCTGATGAATTTCTATTTCTAGATCGGTGAGTCACTTAGAAATTTGCTTGTGTATATTGGAGGAATTCGTCACGACCGGTAATCGCAGATTCTTCCACAAGGTACAGCTGATGAATTTCTATTTCTAGATCGGTGAGTCACTTAGAAATTTGCTTGTGTATATTGGAGGAATTCGTCACGACCGGTAATCGCAGATTCTTCCACAAGGTACAGCTGATGAATTTCTATTTCTAGATCGGTGAGTCACTTAGAAATTTGCTTGTGTATATTGGAGGAATTCGTCACGACCGGTAATCGCAGATTCTTCCATAAGGTACTGCTGATGAATTTCTATTTCTAGATCGGTGAGTCACTTAGAAATTTGCTTGTGTATATTGGAGGAATTCGTCACGACCGGTAATCGCAGATTCTTCCATAAGGTACTGCTGATGAATTTCTATTTCTAGATCGGTGAGTCACTTAGAAATTTGCTTGTGTATATTGGAGGAATTCGTCACGACCGGTAATCGCAGATTCTTCCACAAGGTACTGCTGATGAATTTCTATTTCTAGATCGGTGAGTCACTCAGAAATTTGCTTGTGTATATTGGAGGAATTCGTCACGACCGGTAATCGCAGATTCTTCCATAAGGTACTGCTGATGAATTTCTATTTCTAGATCGGTGAGTCACTTAGAAATTTGCTTGTGTATATTGGAGGAATTCGTCACGACCGGTAATCGCAGATACTTCCACAAGGTACAGCTTATGAATTTCTATTTCTAGATCGGTGAGTCACTTAGAAATTTGCTTGTGTATATTGGAGGAGTTCGTCACGACCGGTAATCGCAGATACTTCCACAAGGTACAGCTTATGAATTTCTATTTCTAGATCGGTGAGTCACTTAGAAATTTGCTTGTGTATATTGGAGGAGTTCGTCACGACCGGTAATCGCAGATACTTCCACAAGGTACAGCTTATGAATTTCTATTTCTAGATCGGTGAGTCACTTAGAAATTTGCTTGTGTATATTGGAGGAGTTCGTCACGACCGGTAATCGCAGATACTTCCACAAGGTACAGCTTATGAATTTCTATTTCTAGATCGGTGAGTCACTTAGAAATTTGCTTGTGTATATTGGAGGAGTTCGTCACGACCGGTAATCGCAGATACTTCCACAAGGTACAGCTTATGAATTTCTATTTCTAGATCGGTGAGTCACTTAGAAATTTGCTTGTGTATATTGGAGGAATTCGTCACGACCGGTAATCGCAGATACTTCCACAAGGTACAGCTGATGAATTTCTATTTCTAGATCGGTGAGTCACTTAGAAATTTGCTTGTGTATATTGACATTTCCAATATAAAATTCAATGAAATTTGATTCCCGAGAAAAAGAACAAATTTCGTAAAAAAGAATAAAATTTTTAAGTAAACAAAACAGTCGTTTTTAATGAAACTAAATTGACATATTTATAGATATATGAAACTATAAAAATCTATTTTTAAAGATATATTAAGAAGGTGATTAAATCGTAAGTAATGTAAGAAAATATATTGCACGAAGTTAGAATACCAAACGTGAAAAAAAGGGTTAATTTCAACAAAAACGAAGGAAACTTAAATAGCGTAATTAATATAAAAATAAATAAAGTAAAATTTGAATAGTAGTGAACTACAATAAATAATTACATTCCGTCTGTTTTTCTAGCTATAGGTAGGAATGCTGTCGTCAATCAGTACAAGCTAAGTTAGCCGAGTGGTCTAAGGCGCCAATTTATCAAATTATATAAGTACAATTATCTATTATAAGCTCCCCACGTTTTTTGTTTTTAATTGTACAAGTATCTTCATATCTATAAAAATTCACTGTCACAAATTTTTAAGACAATCTCTGTGTGATTATGAATTTGTATAGGTTTATAAATCTCGATGTATTTATGAGAATTTATTTTTATACTTTTTAGTCCATTTTATACACGTGATTTTTAAAATGTTTTTTATTTATATAATTATTAAATATAGAAGTTTCTTAGAAATACAGTAGGAATAAATATTTAGATTTAAAAGATACACCCGGCCTTCGCGGTTGTGACTGCTCGGTAGTATTCAAATATAAGCAATGTAAGTGTTATGTAAGTGTTATGTGCGTAGCCCACATAACAACATTTTGTTTGTTAATCCGCCACTCATTAGGCATGGATGTAGGATTTATTAGACTATTGTAAAGGAATACACGCCTATATCAGGGAATCATAAACAATATATCCTGTAGCGTAAGGACATAAGGACTCGATGCCACTTGGCTGTTAGAATCTCGTTCGATCTTTTCTATAACCTCAAACGTTTTTGAAAATATAAATAATGTATAACCTAAATTTGTCTTCATAAAGAAACTATGGTAATCGTCATATAAATCGACCTTGAGATTTTCAGATTGAAGTTTGGGAGGGAGGGGTGCGAGCGTTGGTCCATGTCTGTATGTACGCGTTCCTGTGCACGTCCAGATTGAAGTTTGGGAGGGAGGGGTGCGAGCGTTGGTCAATGTCTGTATGTACGCGTTCCTGTGCACGTCCAGATTGAAGTTTGGGAGGGAGGGGCGCGAGCGTTGGTCAATGTCTGTATGTACGCGTTCCTGTGCACGTCCAGATTGAAGTTTGGGAGGGAGGGGTGCGAGCGTTGGTCAATGTCTGTATGTACGCGTTCCTGTGCACGTCCAGATTGAAGTTTGGGAGGGAGGGGTGCGAGCGTTGGTCAATGTCTGTATGTACGCGTTCCTGTGCGTCCAGATTGAAGTTTGGGAGGGAGGGGTGCGAGCGTTGGTCAATGTCTGTATGTACGCGTTCCTGTGCACGTCCAGATTGAAGTTTGGGAGGGAGGGGTGCGAGCGTTGGTCAATGTCTGTATGTACGCGTTCCTGTGCACGTCCAGATTGAAGTTTGGGAGGGAGGGGTGCGAGCGTTGGTCAATGTCTGTATGTACGCGTTCCTGTGCACGTCCAGATTGAAGTTTGGGAGGGAGGGGTGCGAGCGTTAGTCAATGTCTGTATGTACGCGTTCCTGTGCACGTCCAGATTGAAGTTTGGGAGGGAGGGGTGCGAGCGTTAGTCAATGTCTGTATGTACGCGTTCCTGTGCACGTCCAGATTGAAGTTTGGGAGGAGGGGTGCGAGCGTTGGTCAATGTCTGTATGTACGCGTTCCTGTGCACGTCCAGATTGAAGTTTGGGAGGGAGGGGTGCGAGCGTTGGTCCATGTCTGTATGTACGCGTTCCTGTGCACGTCCAGATTGAAGTTTGGGAGGGAGGGGTGCGAGCGTTGGTCAATGTCTGTATGTACGCGTTCCTGTGCACGTCCAGATTGAAGTTTGGGAGGGAGGGGTGCGAGCGTTGGTCAATGTCTGTATGTACGCGTTCCTGTGCACGTCCAGATTGAAGTTTGGGAGGGAGGGGTGCGAGCGTTGGTCAATGTCTGTATGTACGCGTTCCTGTGCACGTCCAGATTGAAGTTTGGGAGGGAGGGGTGCGAGCGTTGGTCAATGTCTGTATGTACGCGTTCCTGTGCACGTCCAGATTGAAGTTTGGGAGGGAGGGGTGCGAGCGTTGGTCAATGTCTGTATGTACGCGTTCCTGTGCACGTCCAGATTGAAGTTTGGGAGGGAGGGGTGCGAGCGTTGGTCAATGTCTGTATGTACGCGTTCCTGTGCACGTCCAGATTGAAGTTTGGGAGGGAGGGGTGCGAGCGTTGGTCAATGTCTGTATGTACGCGTTCCTGTGCACGTCCATGTAACTAAACGACTAGCAGATTTCGATGAAATATATGTAGATCTGTTTGCCCATATTTCTGGACTATTTTTTCACTTATTCAAAAAATGTCTCTCAGTTTTTTTTTTAACTTTAAAAACGGAATGTTTCAAAATCGGATCTAACGATTACAACACAAAATGAGTAGCCTATAGGCACTAGACTATTTTGTCATAGTTTGGCCAAATTTAAAATTCATACAAAAAAATCATACGTTTGTGAGCTATTGAAAAAATGTGAAAAACTAAATTTAACAAAAACAAATTCTGGTAACATATGAACGTAATACATTTTAAAACAGCAAATTTTAACAAAAGAAACTGAAAGTAAATTAAAATAACTGGTGATACCTTTATATTTCTTTTGTTAAGAGACTTGAAAGTGAATCCCTAAATATTATAAAATGTTTATCAAAAACATATTTTGAGAAATAAAACCAATCATTCATTTTTTCAGAGCTTTCGAAAGGATTTTTCTTCAAATAGAACATAATGTGAGAAAGTTTCTCTAAAGAAAGTTTCCAAATGGTTGTTTACTTTTTTAATTTACATTTCGATAAATTTTGTAGTGTCTTTGTTGCTCATGTAGCTAATCTATGAATAATAAAAATATATTTAATTCTTCAAAACCCTGACGAAAAATAATTTGTAAAGCTGAGTTTAGAAGAAGAAACAGTTGTATCGTCTTACCGGCAGTAACACGCACGTCCAAGGACAGTATCCTGCCCGCAGTGTTGGCCGCCCCACACTTGTACGTGTTGGTGTGCACATCTGGGCGGAACCTCTCGCCGGAAAACTCGGGGAAGTAAAGACTTCCATTGGAAAGAACAAGCCGAGCTTCGGGAATAGACGCCACTAAACTGGAATCCGACGCTAACAGCCACTCGATGCGTGGTGTCGGAGTTCCTTCAGCTGTACAATCTATGCGACCTCCGGTGGTGTTCGAGAAAACTAGTGAACTCCCTGGCTCTATCACGAACCTCGGTCCTCTGACGTTGGTTCTGTACCCATAACCTGAACAAAGTCAATTAATATTAAGTATATAACGCTAAATTTATTTTTTATGATTTCAACAAAATTAATAATAATTTATAATCTATCTAATCTAATCTACCTAATTTTATAATATTTCAGATTCCTTCTCGGATAGAAAGACACGGATTGCATACAAAATCTGTACAGTAACTTTCCTTTCGTTAAAACTGTTTTTATAGACGAAGTCAGACTTGAAGCGAGAATAAATTATTTTGATTTTGAATATGCCTTATAGAAATTTTTTCGTTCGTCCTGTTCTAAAAACCGCTTTAAAGAACTGATGTACAAAGAGAGAAAGAAGGGATAGAGGGAGAGAGAGTGAGAGAAAGAAGGGATAGAGGGAGAGAGAGTGAGAGAAAGAAAACGTAAATTCAATGAAAACATAAATTAACAAATTGAATAAAAATAAAAGTTTCAATTTGTTAATTACAATTATTAATATTTAAAAATAAAACAGAACAAATATATATTTATTAATTTTTTTTGTGTTTAACGTCCGATTGTGCACACTTGGGCTATTATCAAGTAAAATATTTAAGAACAAATTTCAATTTTAAAAGAAGTAAAAAATTAACAATAATGTTTGAAATAAAACAAAACAGTTTTGCACATTAAATATTACAAATTAGTTAGAAGTGATTACGTGAAGCTGAAAATGTGCAGTTTAATAAAAGCTTTATATACACACCCCGAAGAGAGATCAGTTCATATCACTAATGTAATATTGTCTAAGCGACTTTGAAAACTGAGCTCGGGAATTAATCAACTTTAGAGACTCTGGTCACGCGTCCACAAACAACATAAAAGATACACTACACTACTGCAATACTGTGCAGTTATGTACAGTTATGTGCAGTTCTGTGCAGTTCTGTGCAGTTCTGTGTAGTTCTGTGTAGTTCTGTGCTTAGGTACAACTAATGTTTTTGACCCCTTTCTCTTATTCTTATTATTTCTGAGGTAAAAACAAATTTATTTTCCAAGTAAGTCGGCATTCCAGTTTAAATAACAGCGATATAGTTTACTATAACTATATCAAACCGAATACATAAATTGTTTGGTAAGGATTAAAATAGTATTATTTCATAAAATTTACTTGCTTGTTATTACAAGTGTAGAGCTGAAGTGGTCACTACCGCAGTGTTAACCACGTCACAAATAATGTAGGCCTATAGAGTCAATCGGTAGATACACTTATAAAAGTTGTTTAAGTTGTAATGATACACGGACAATCGTAACTGAAATTTGTCATAATATTAATCATAACACTTTTGTTTACAAATCGATTAGAAATACTGCCATTAACCCCGTAAAATGAGGATATCACCGTACATGTATGATTAATGTTTGATCAAACAGTCGAGCCGATAGCTTTGCAACATAATTAATATCAAATAATATTAGAAATTCGAAAATTGATTGTCAAAGGACAACACGATGCGAACATAGCAGTAATTCTTGTTGTAACTACTTTAACAGTATAATATGAACGTAGCTGTAAAAGAAGAGGCCACTACTTTGACAGTACAATACAAAGATAGCAGTGATGCTTTTTGTAACTACTTTAACTGTATAATATCAACATAGTTGTAAAACAAGTAGTCACTCTTCTGACAGTATTGTACAAGAATATCAGTGATGCTTGTTGTAACTACTTTAACAGTATAATATGAACGTAGCTGTAAAAGAAGAGGCCACTACTTTGACAGTACAATACAAAGATAGCAGTGATGCTTTTTGTAACTACTTTAACTGTATAATATCAACATAGTTGTAAAACAAGTAGTCACTCTTCTGACAGTATTGTACAAGAATATCAGTGATGCTTGTTGTAACTACTTTAACAGTATAATATGAACGTAGCTGTAAAAGAAGAGGCCACTACTTTGACAGTACAATACAAAGATAGCAGTGATGCTTTTGTAACTACTTTAACTGTATAATATCAACATAGTTGTAAAACAAGTAGTCACTCTTCTGACAGTATTGTACAAGAATATCAGTGATGCTTGTTGTAACTACTTTAACAGTATAATATGAACGTAGCTGTAAAAGAAGAGGCCACTACTTTGACAGTACAATACAAAGATAGCAGTGATGCTTTTTGTAACTACTTTAACTGTATAATATCAACATAGTTGTAAAACAAGTAGTCACTCTTCTGACAGTATTGTACAAGAATATCAGTGATGCTTGTTGTAACTACTTTAACAGTATAATATGAACGTGGCTGTAAAAGAAGAGGCCACTACTTTGACAGTACAATACAAAGATAGCAGGGATGCTTTTTGTAACTACTTTAACTGTATAATATCAACATAGTTGTAAAACAAGTAGTCACTCTTCTGACAGTATTGTACAAGAATATCAGTGATGCTTGTTGTAACTACTTTAACAGTATAATATGAACGTAGCTGTAAAAGAAGAGGCCACTACTTTGACAGTACAATACAAAGATAGCAGTGATGCTTTTTGTAACTACTTTAACTGTATAATATCAACATAGTTGTAAAACAAGTAGTCACTTTTCTGACAGTATTGTACAAGAATATCAGTGATGCTTGTTGTAACTACTTTAACAGTATAATATGAACGTAGCTGTAAAAGAAGAGGCCACTACTTTGACAGTACAATACAAAGATAGCAGTGATGCTTTTGTAACTACTTTAACTGTATAATATCAACATAGTTGTAAAACAAGTAGTCACTCTTCTGACAGTATTGTACAAGAATATCAGTGATGCTTGTTGTAACTACTTTAACAGTATAATATGAACGTAGCTGTAAAAGAAGAGGCCACTACTTTGACAGTACAATACAAAGATAGCAGGGATGCTTTTGTAACTACTTTAACTGTATAATATCAACATAGTTGTAAAACAAGTAGTCACTCTTCTGACAGTATTGTACAAGAATATCAGTGATGCTTGTTGTAACTACTTTAACAGTATAATATGAACGTAGCTGTAAAAGAAGAGGCCACTACTTTGACAGTACAATACAAAGATAGCAGGGATGCTTTTTGTAACTACTTTAACTGTATAATATCAACATAGTTGTAAAACAAGTAGTCACTTTTCTGACAGTATTGTACAAGAATATCAGTGATGCTTGTTGTAACTACTTTAACTGTATAACATAAAGGTAGTTGTGAAGTACTGACTTACAACTCTTACACTCTTAATTCTCTCATTCCCTTTCTTTTTTATTCTGTCTCCCGTTTCATGTACACATTGCTACTCTCCCCTTAATTTATTTTAGAACACACACACACACACACACACACACACACACACACACACACACACACACATATATATATATATATATATATATATATATATATAGAGAAAATAATTGTACTTTGCTAGATTTAGTGATGACAGTGTAGTTTTTAGCACGGTAAGCATTTTCATTTTATGTAGAGAAGGAAGAGCAAAAGCTCAGTGTTAGTCGAGGTTTCACTCAGTTCACATCTCAATTAATATGAGAAAAACTTAAATAATTATAAGTTTTTAAGTGTATATTAAATTCTTATTGTAATTTATAAAAGTCATATTTTTTTAAAAGCGACATCCTCGAAACCATGCCGTTTCGAAATAAAAAAACAGTGGCGCAGTCGGTAGGACTCCCTTGAAAATTCTTAAGTTAATATTAGTATCTTTTCGGTATCAAGCGTTAACGAGGCGGGACAACACGCTTTGGAAAGTTAAGAGTATATTGATCTTCCAGAATAAGGCTTCTGAAGAATTAAGCGAACATTAATTCGGAGAACATTAATACCCGGAGATTTAAAGCATATAACGTCCGTCGGTGTCAAAGAAGAAAGAAGAAGGAAGAAAGAAAAAAGAAGAAAGAAGAGAGAAGAAGGAAGAAAGAAGAAGGAATAGGATCGCTAAAGATCGAAGACTACTTACACATTGAACATAATGTTCTACATCCTATTATAAATAGGAAATCTATAAATTACGTCAGTTGTCTAATTATTTAAATAAAATAAGTTTATAATATTCAACAAAGAATATATGTCGTATTAAAGTGTAAAATATTTTCAAGTGAAAAATTACACTGATGTTTATACATAATTTTTAAACTAAATAATTTCATAATATCTTTAAATATATTTTGATTTTAAGTTATTTAGCATGTATTATTGAAACTCTGTTTAGTGTCAAGATTTATATTACATATTTTAGTTTAAGTTATAAGTAGGAATTTAACAATGACAATGACTACTCTAACATTGAAAAGAGAATACCTAGATATGAGACCTGAATATAGTGGTGAACCCGCTATGGCTCAACAGGTTCATTTCTATTTGTGACAAAATTGTTAATAGATTCTTTGTAACTGAAAGTCCGGAAGATTTTCAGAATGAATATTTGTTTTCATCTGTTAAGATTTAGAAAAAATATTAGTTTTTGGTTGCTGGTTTTGAATATGATATGATATGGTTCACAGCCAAAGAATGAACAATATTGACAAAAAAAACATAGGCGAAATTACGAAACTGCTGATGTACTGCCTGTTGCAATAAGCAACACGGTATGTAGAACAGCAGTTGAAACAAAAGCATGGAGAAGAGGTAGGGCGAGAACAGTCGATTCCGGTGGGGCCGGAAAGTCAGTTTACTCCGGGTGACTTTTCTGTGAAGACTGTGCGACTTTTCTGTTCCAACTGGGCGGTGCCGAGAAGTGGCAAATCGGCGATAAAAGTAAGTAGACGATTATCTAGCGTACACTTCTTCCCCCTTTTATTATATTGGTTTGAAGGGATTGATATATATTTTGGGGAACGTTTTATTTCACATAAGACAGTAGTGCTCATTCTCGGGGTTGCCACCAACAATAGTTGTAAAGTAAATGTTAGGTAACACATATCAAATAATTAAAGGTAATTTTTATAATGAACCACCGATAGAAAATTATTCGAAGGACCCCGTATTTCTAACAAATGGTGCATCGGCCTTACTCCTAACACATCCATACTTTCTAAACTAAAGGGACAGGCCTTAGAAATTGTTGTAAATTCAAACACTTATGCTTGGGATGATGTTGAAAATAACAGGAAAGCCGGTTGATGAAGAAAATAAAACCAGTTCGATTGACTAAATCGTAGAGCAAATGCCGAATTTCATTAGCTGAACAGGCTGGAATTCACGGAAGATTATAGCGAAACACAAGACGGTTATAACACTTTCGATAATTTTACTGAAGAAGACAATGCATACGGATTCACACAAGAAAATGAAAACGTTCGAAATCATTTTTTTAGGACTTACGAAGTTAAACAGAAATTTTCCATAATGCATATAGAAAATAACATAAACAATTTACCATACGTAACAAACCCAAAAACTAACCTTAAAATATTAATTGTCACTGGAAGTGCCGGATCATTTATTAAAAGAGGATATGCTTCGGTTCTAGCTGCATTATTAATAATTATAATTGGATAATACTTATCCCTTTTTACCTTCCTTTTCCTATCTCCTTTGCTCCCGCTTCTCTCCAGCATTTCTAATAAATCCGATCAAAACTTTTTAATTTCTAATTTAATAAGCAAACTTTTTGAGCGGCAAATCTACAATAAATGGAACTCCATTAAAGTTGGAAAACTAAAAAAAAGTTTTCAACAATATCGACTAGCTCTTATTTTATTGGCTAAAATAAAATGTTCAATTAATTAAAGAAATTAGATTTGATATCATCTAAACTACGTTCAGGTTTTCCTCAAGTTCTGGCCTTATATGAAGATTCATAACTTATTCATTTGAAATAAAAGAAATGTTCAGTTCTTGGACAAATTATAAAACCCTGTACGGTGTTGAAGTAACTTTAAACTATAAAAACATTACAGCTACCGTGAACAAATTGATCTTGAGAATTTAAAACTGTTACACACGTGACATCTTTCCGTTATACAGAATACGGGTAAGCCGAGTTTGGTAACTTTACAGTCATCGGGTTCGATAACCAAGAAGAGCATAGTAAAAAGGGTGCGCCGACAAAACGTACTACTTTATATTTCGCAATATATCCTTACCGGTTAAGTTGGTATCTACCTGAGTAATGTCCTCTTGAAATCATTCGGTAATTTACATCGCGATCATCTTACAATCCTTTAGTAATTTACATAGCGACACGACGTGCCACCACAATAGCACTTGATATGAATCAGTGATTAACATATGCTAGATCTAGGTTTATCGGTTTAAAGCTGTTTCAAAATGGAATCCAGAAATGACACCTATATCTGCTATTCAAAAACCACATACTAGAGAATGCCTTGGTGCTAAGTACAAGAACTAAGGCCACGATAGCCGCAAGTGTGCAGCAGCGAGGGCAGGACGGCTGGATCGACATTCAGAGCCAGAGTCTGCAAGAATCGCATACTAGAGAATGCCTTGGTGCTAAGTACAAGAACTAAGGCCACGATAGCCGCAAGTGTGCAGCAGCGAGGGCAGGACGGCTGGATCGACATTCAGAGCCAGAGTCTGCAAGAACCGCATACTAGAGAATGCCTTGGTGCTAAGTACAAGAACTAAGGCCACGATAGCCGCAAGTGTGCAGCAGCGAGGGCAGGACGGCTGGATCGACATTCAGAGCCAGAGTCTGCAAGAATCGCATACTAGAGAATGCCTTGGTGCTAAGTACAAGAACTAAGGCCACGATAGCCGCAAGTGTGCAGCAGCGAGGGCAGGACGGCTGGATCGACATTCAGAGCCAGAGTCTGCAAGAATCGCATACTAGAGAATGCCTTGGTGCTAAGTACAAGAACTAAGGCCACGATAGCCGCAAGTGTGCAGCAGCGAGGGCAGGACGGCTGGATCGACATTCAGAGCCAGAGTCTGCAAGAATCGCATACTAGAGAATGCCTTGGTGCTAAGTACAAGAACTAAGGCAACGATAGCCGCAAGTGTGTGCAGCAGCGAGGGCAGGACGGCTGGATCGACATTCAGAGCCAGAGTCTGCAAGAATCGCATACTAGAGAATGCCTTGGTGCTAAGTACAAGAAGTAAGGCCACGATAGCCGCAAGTGTGCAGCAGCGAGGGCAGGACGGCTGGATCGACATTCAGAGCCAGAGTCTGCAAGAATCGCATACTAGAGAATGCCTTGGTGCTAAGTACAAGAACTAAGGCAACGATAGCCGCAAGTGTGCAGCAGCGAGGGCAGGACGGCTGGATCGACATTCAGAGCCAGAGTCTGCAAGAATCGCATACTAGAGAATGCCTTGGTGCTAAGTACAAGAAGTAAGGCCACGATAGCCGCAAGTGTGCAGCAGCGAGGGCAGGACGGCTGGATCGACATTCAGAGCCAGAGTCTGCAAGAATCGCATACTAGAGAATGCCTTGGTGCTAAGTACAAGAAGTAAGGCCACGATAGCCGCAAGTGTGCAGCAGCGAGGGCAGGACGGCTGGATCGACATTCAGAGCCAGAGTCTGCAAGAATCGCATACTAGAGAATGCCTTGGTGCTAAGTACAAGAACTAAGGCCACGATAGCCGCAAGTGTGCAGCAGCGAGGGCAGGACGGCTGGATCGACATTCAGAGCCAGAGTCTGCAAGAATCGCATACTAGAGAATGCCTTGGTGCTAAGTACAAGAACTAAGGCCACGATAGCCGCAAGTGTGCAGCAGCGAGGGCAGGACGGCTGGATCGACATTCAGAGCCAGAGTCTGCAAGAATCGCATACTAGAGAATGCCTTGGTGCTAAGTACAAGAACTAAGGCCACGATAGCCGCAAGTGTGCAGCAGCGAGGGCAGGACGGCTGGATCGACATTCAGAGCCAGAGTCTGCAAGAATCGCATACTAGAGAATGCCTTGGTGCTAAGTACAAGAACTAAGGCCACGATAGCCGCAAGTGTGCAGCAGCGAGGGCAGGACGGCTGGATCGACATTCAGAGCCAGAGTCTGCAAGAATCGCATACTAGAGAATGCCTTGGTGCTAAGTACAAGAACTAAGGCAACGATAGCCGCAAGTGTGCAGCAGCGAGGGCAGGACGGCTGGATCGACATTCAGAGCCAGAGTCTGCAAGAATCGCATACTAGAGAATGCCTTGGTGCTAAGTACAAGAACTAAGGCAACGATAGCCGCAAGTGTGCAGCAGCGAGGGCAGGACGGCTGGATCGACATTCAGAGCCAGAGTCTGCAAGAATCGCATACTAGAGAATGCCTTGAACTAAGGCAACGATAGCCGCAAGTGTGCAGCAGCGAGGGCAGGACGGCTGGATCGACATTCAGAGCCAGAGTCTGCAAAGCCCGGTGCTAAGTAAAGAATCGATAGCCGCATGAGCAGCGAGGGCAGGACGGCTGCCAGAGCCAGAGTCTGCAAGAATCGCATACCAGAGAATGCCTTGGTGCTAAGTACAAGAAGTAAGGCCACGATAGCCGCAAGTGTGCAGCAGCGAGGGCAGGACGGCTGGATCGACATTCAGAGCCAGAGTCTGCAAGAATCGCATACTAGAGAATGCCTTGGTGCTAAGGTACAAGAAGTAAGGCCACGATAGCCGCAAGTGTGCAGCAGCGAGGGCAGGACGGCTGGATCGACATTCAGAGCCAGAGTCTGCAAGAATCGCATACTAGAGAATGCCTTGGTGCTAAGTACAAGAACTAAGGCCACGATAGCCGCAAGTGTGCAGCAGCGAGGGCAGGACGTGGATCGACATTCAGAGCCAGAGTCTGCAAGAATCGCATACTAGAGAATGCCTTGGTGCTAAGTACAAGAACTAAGGCCACGATAGCCGCAAGTGCAGCAGCGAGGGCAGGACGGCTGGATCGACATTCAGAGCCAGAGTCTGCAAGAATCGCATACTAGAGAATGCCTTGGTGCTAAGTACAAGAAGTAAGGCCACGATAGCCGCAAGTGTGCAGCAGCGAGGGCAGGACGGCTGGATCGACATTCAGAGCCAGAGTCTGCAAGAATCGCATACTAGAGAATGCCTTGGTGCTAAGTACAAGAACTAAGGCCACGATAGCCGCAAGTGTGCAGCAGCGAGGGCAGGACGGCTGGATCGACATTCAGAGCCAGAGTCTGCAAGAATCGCATACTAGAGAATGCCTTGGTGCTAAGTACAAGAACTAAGGCAACGATAGCCGCAAGTGTGCAGCAGCGAGGGCAGGACGGCTGGATCGACATTCAGAGCCAGAGTCTGCAAGAATCGCATACTAGAGAATGCCTTGGTGCTAAGTACAAGAACTAAGGCAACGATAGCCGCAAGTGTGCAGCAGCGAGGGCAGGACGGAGTCTGCATTCATTATACATGTATTACTTCGTTAAAAATTGGTTGAAGAACCACTGAGTTTCAAGTAAACATATGTATCTGTTACCGGAGGCGTCATCGGGGTGCTTCAAGTCTTAGATTGGCCAAACCATAAAATAAAAGTTGTGGCGATGTGTTTGAAAGTAGAAGGAGAGAAAATCAAATGCGTTCTTATGAATAACATTAAAGGTTCAAAAAGAAGGACAAATTTCGTTTTGCATGACCAACGACTTGAAAGAAAAACGTAACAGTACAAACCAAATAGGAACATAAGATACTGCTTGAAAGCTTATTCATATTTGCAGACCTTAAGATAAACAACTCGTTTACACTAAAAATATAATAAAAATAATAACCTAACCTAACACACTAAAGTAAGACGGGAGCTTAACCAAAACTGATTTAAACACGCCAAAGTGATTATAAAAATTATTATTTTATTACTTTACCCATCCAAAGCTTGGATAGCGTAATTTCATCAGAACAAATATTTTATATATATATATATATATATATATATATATATATATATATATATATAACTAAAAAAAGTTGAAAAATTACATGTCCCTTTCTTAGAGATGCTTTTGTTCTTCTCTGGAATTATATGTATTGAATAAAAAACAAACACAGATAAATTAATAACACAGTGCAAAATTTCAGTTTTATAAATCTGTTAGTACATATTCTGTAGGCTTAAAGGCTTAGACCGATATTTAATAATTTAATTATGCACTGTATTAAAACACACACACACACACACACACCTCGTAGTAATTAATGTGGTACATAACATTAATAATTAAAAATAATCTGATGTGATTGTGATTAGCAAACTTTGTATTCATCATGTTTTATCATGTATTCAGTAAAACCTATCGCTGATATAGAACGTACTATCACCTATCACGTATACTTCGTACTGTAAAATTAAGAGACAAAGGAGTGACGGATTATTTGTGTTTCACAGTTCACAGAATAAGCTTTCATAGGAGTTATACTAATTAATGGTTCATTAGTCCATCGCACGTGGATTGGTACTGGTATCCG
Organism: Callitettix versicolor; assembly: GCA_022606455.1. Taxonomy (NCBI): domain Eukaryota; kingdom Metazoa; phylum Arthropoda; class Insecta; order Hemiptera; family Cercopidae; genus Callitettix; species Callitettix versicolor. Next base: position 70,279,235 of record CM040182.1, on the reverse strand, counting down.
AGGTTGTTTCACTCTTTAATGCAATAGTTGCCCCTATTTCCAATATTTATTGGTAACTCTGATATTTGACCGAGTAAAGTTTTTCAGAATTTGGTCTGTGTGTTTATTTATTACAAAAATTTGGTTCTGAAATTTGGTACGAAGGTACGTTTTATAAAAACCGAATCACATATGTATAACATTTTCCTCTTTCACTTCCGTTTCAAAATTGCCGCTCCTGATTTAAAATGAGAGGGTTGTTGCTGGCTAAACGGCAAAACCTATCGTAATTTTGACCTATTCGTGGAGATAGAGCGTCAAATTTCCAATAAAACTGTTCAGTAACATTTTCCCTAAATATTATGGTTATTAGTTAAATTGGAAGAAAATGATCCGAGCGCGTCCGAGTGTGTCCGAGCCCGTCCGAGCGCGTCCGAACGCTGGCGTTAAGCCGTGGCCAGGCAAATATTTGCCTTATTGTTCTTTCTGCCATTTATTTGTGTTTTATCCGGAGTATTTGAAGCTACAGGCGCACAGTTTATTTTCAAAGCTTTACAACAAACAGAGCAGTAGGCCAGGCCCATAGGCCCGGGGGATTAGCGTGGGAATACCGCACATGTTTCTGTACAACAGATTCTAGCAGCTAAAGCCCACAATAGCGTTACTGTTCCCGTTAAAAAAACTACCTACATTTTTATTAATTAGAGACAATGCCGGACAATATTTTTTTCTAAAACCATCTGGTGCTATTTAAAAAATGTGCTAAAATTGTCCTCATTTCTCCAGAAATTGCGACACGGAAATAAAAACATTAAACAAATCGACGTGTATTTATTCGTCCAAAAACATACGTACTTGACCAAAAAACCCTTTATCTATTAAAACCCACATCCAATATATTGCTATAGCAATCAGCAATACAGTATTAATAAAGCCCCCCCCAAACACCCTTCTTCAAAAGGTTTGATGAAATATGAACACTGCAAAGATTAATAACTGGGACCAGTGACAAATTACTAGCTACGAAAAATATTTTTAATTTATAGCTTTTGTGAGTGCACTAGGAAAGCGTAACCCGAACCCTGGTTGTAACACACTGTGTCGTAGAGCAGCAATCCTGATGGGTCTTAAAAATTGTATTTAAGTATTTATACAATTTTAAAATTACAAATCTATCTGTCTGTCTATATATGTATATATCTATCTATCTGTGTGTGTGTGTGCGTGCCCTCGCGCGTGTATTCGTGTGTTCGAGTGCGCGCGTGTGTGTTTTGCAATGGTAGTTTTCTTTATCACTATCAGCAAGAATTCCAGATTACAAAAAGCAGAAAGATATAACTTACTTACAAAGACACGATTGTATTCCCGGCGAATTCTTTTGTAGTTCACTGTTCACTATTCTCATAGCCTATGCATCAGTTACACTTTGGTGTGGTTGTTGCGGACCTCCACACGAAAACCGGAATGCCAACAAAACTTTATTTGTTGACACTCGGATGCAGGATATGTTGTCGGGTTTGTCCAGATGGTTAATTTAGGTTGTATTTTTTAGAGAACAATTTAGACTAGATTGTTTATAATTTTTACTAAATTTATTTATAAAATATTATGCTTCTAGAAAATAAATAAAGCTATAATTCTAAATTAAATTTAATAATCTTACAACCTCTTCTTATTTTTCCAAATTCTTATATGCTTTATAGTTGAATTTTTTTTATTATTATGAATCTAAATTCATTTATTAAATCACATTTCTTCTGGAGTCACAATTGAATGGTTTATTTATATCTTAAACAAATTACTTTTGTTCATTAACTGAAATAAAACGATAATATTAAAATGAAATTATAACATTTGATTAATAAATTTAAAACCAAAATAAACTCTTTGAATTTAGTTAACTATCTTATCCTTTCCTTATCCAATAATTTATATTATATACTTAATTTACTCTATGTTTAAGGTTGGGAAGTACACACACTAGATTTTCTGCCTCTAGAACTTTAACAATTATGAATTTTATATATTTATTTATTATTTAATTTTATTTGCTCAATAATCACTTATGTATTTATATATTTAATATTTAACTTCTTATATATTTTCCTGTTTGTAATTTGCTTTAATATGAATTTAGTATATATCTTCTTTCCCGAAGGTAAGACAAATTACATACTGTAATTGTCCACTCATTTACTTCGAACAGCAAATCTAGACTTCAATACTAGAGTTGTCAGCGGTACCTTATTTGTAGCGATGACTGACCCATTTTCCTTGGATCTGTCTGCTATCCCGTGGTGGTTCTGGAAAACGCGTATTCAGTGGACGGGTTACCTGGTCGCTTCTAGGATTTTTGGTGCAAAAAAGGTGCCTGTTGTCCCTCGAGGTGACTGTTCGAGGCTTGGTCTCCACGGATCTCCGTTTGTCCGCTAGCGTTGCTTCGTGGTATATTCGAGTGGACTGGTTACCTGGTCGCTTCTAGGATCTTTGGTGCAAAAAAGGTGCCGGTTGTCCCTCGAGGTGACTGTTCGAGGATGCCTACATCCTTGGTCTCCACGGATCTCCGTTTGTCCGCTAGCGTTGCTTCGTGGTATATTCCAGTGGACGGGTTACCTGGTCGCTTCTAGGATCTTTGGTGCAAAAAAGATGCCTGTTGTCCCTCGAGGTGACTGTTCGAGGCTTGGTCTCCACGGATCTCCGTTTGTCCGCTAGCGTTCCTTCGTGGTATATTCGAGTGGACGGGTTGCCTGGTCGCTTCTAGGATCTTTGGTGCAAAAAAGGTGCCTGTTGTCCCTCGAGGTGACTGTTCGAGGTTTGGTCTCCACGGATCTCCGTTTGTCCGCTAGCGTTGCTTCGTGGTATATTCGAGTGGACGGGTTGCCTGGTCGCTTCTAGGATCTTTGGTGCAAAAAAGGTGCCTGTTGTCCCTCGAGGTGACTGTTCGAGGCTTGGTCTCCACGGATCTCCGTTTGTCCGCTAGCGTTGCTTCGTGGTATATTCGAGTGGACGGGTTGCCTGGTCGCTTCTAGGATCTTTTGTGCAAAAAAGATGCCTGTTGTCCCTCGAGGTGACTGTTCGTGGATGCCTACATTATTGGTCTCCACAGATCTCCGTTTGTCCGCTAGCGTTGCCTCGTGGTATATTCGAGAAAATTTTAATTTAAAATTCGCTATTTAATAATTTGTTGGTAGTCCCTATCCCATACTGCCGGTAATTTGTTTCGAATTTAATTTGATTATACGTCGTCGGTTATGTCTTTAAGTTACACTAATTTCGTGTTTTAAATTAAATAATACGGTATGTTATATCTGTCAATGCTAGACAGACGGACGATCGGAGATGACACTATCGGGTTGCTTGAGTGGGTATTTGTTATATCTGTCAATGCTAGACAGACGGACGATCGGAGATGACACTATCGGGTTGCTTGAGTGGGTATTTGTTATATCTGTCAATGCTAGACAGACGGACGATCGGAGATGACACTATCGGGTTGCTTGAGTGGGTATTTGTTATATCTGTCAATGCTAGACAGACGGACGATCGGAGATGACACTATCGGGTTGCTTGAGTGGGTATTTGTTATATCTGTCAATGCTAGACAGACGGACGATCGGAGATGACACTATCGGGTTGCTTGAGTGGGTATTTGTTATATCTGTCAATGCTAGACAGACGGACGATCGGAGATGACACTATCGGGTTGCTTGAGTGGGTATTTGTTATATCTGTCAATGCTAGACAGACGGACGATCGGAGATGACACTATCGGGTTGCTTGAGTGGGTATTTGTTATATCTGTCAATGCTAGACAGACGGACGATCGGAGATGACACTATCGGGTTGCTTGAGTGGG
>CM040182.1:70262900-70270400 GCA_022606455.1 Callitettix versicolor | reverse complement strand
CTGGTGAATAAAATTCTTTTGTTCTTACTGACTAAATAAAAACCTGCATTCAGGGATTATGTAGTTTTAAATCTCTTTTAATTTAAATTCGCTACCCTGATTTATACAGCCTATGACAAAAATTTTGAAAACTGCTTTTTAGCAAAATTTTGGTGAACTTAATTTAAGAAATTAGGTAAATTCCAGTTTTGTCGATAACTACGAATTAAATTTTTGGGACTCGAGCTACATTTTTTCAAAATCATTGGAATAGATTTGATAAAGTTATATTTAATAAGAAATGAATAAATGGTTCCTATACATAGTCTACGCAAATCAAGTCTACATAGTCCAAAGTGAAATTTCATCGGAATTGGTCGAACCGTTTAGTTTGTAGAAATTTTCACAGACAGATACCCAATTTAAAATCACTTTTTTACTTGGGAAAAACTAAATACGGATGGAGGCCTATCGATCAAAATCTCAAAATGTTTTCCCGATTACCGAACTTCCTCGCTTCCGTTCGCTTCCGTTTCCTTTGCACAGTGAGATATAAAAATGTTTTCCCGATTACCGAACTTCCTCGCTTCCGTTCGCTTCCGTTTCCTTTGCACAGTGAGATATAAAAATGTTTTCCCGATTACCGAACTTCCTCGCTTCCGTTCGCTTCCGTTTCCTTTGCACAGTGAGATATAAAAATGTTTTCCCGATTACCGAACTTCCTCGCTTCCGTTCGCTTCCGTTTCCTTTGTACAGTGAGATATAAAAATGTTTTCCCGATTACCGTACTTCCTCGCTTCCGTTCGCTTCCGTTTCCTTTGCACAGTGAGATATAAAAATGTTTTCCCGATTACCGTACTTCCTCGCTTCCGTTCGCTTCCGTTTCCTTTGCACAGTGAGATATAAAAATGTTTTCCCGATTACCGAACTTCCTCGCTTCCGTTCGCTTCCGTTTCCTTTGCACAGTGAGATATAAAAATGTTTTCCCGATTACCGAACTTCCTCGCTTCCGTTCGCTTCCGTTTCCTTTGCACAGTGAGATATAAAATGTTTTCCCGATTACCGAACTTCCTCGCTTCCGTTCGCTTCCGTTTCCTTTGCACAGTGAGATATAAAAATGTTTTCCCGATTACCGAACTTCCTCGCTTCCGTTCGCTTCCGTTTCCTTTGCACAGTGAGATATAAAAATGTTTTCCCGATTACCGAACTTCCTCGCTTCCGTTCGCTTCCGTTTCCTTTGCACAGTGAGATATAAAAATGTTTTCCCGATTACCGAACTTCCTCGCTTCCGTTCGCTTCCGTTTCCTTTGCACAGTGAGATATAAAAATGTTTTCCCGATTACCGAACTTCCTCGCTTCCGTTCGCTTCCGTTTCCTTTGCACAGTGAGATATAAAAATGTTTTCCCGATTACCGAACTTCCTCGCTTCCGTTCGCTTCCGTTTCCTTTGCACAGTGAGATATAAAAATGTTTTCCCGATTACCGAACTTCCTCGCTTCCGTTCGCTTCCGTTTCCTTTGCACAGTGAGATATAAAAATGTTTTCCCGATTACCGAACTTCCTCGCTTCCGTTCGCTTCCGTTTCCTTTGCACAGTGAGATATAAAAATGTTTTCCCGATTACCGAACTTCCTCGCTTCCGTTCGCTTCCGTTTCCTTTGCACAGTGAGATATAAAAATGTTTTCCCGATTACCGAACTTCCTCGCTTCCGTTCGCTTCCGTTTCCTTTGCACAGTGAGATATAAAATGTTTTCCCGATTACCGAACTTCCTCGCTTCCGTTCGCTTCCGTTTCCTTTGCACAGTGAGATATAAAAATGTTTTCCCGATTACCGAACTTCCTCGCTTCCGTTCGCTTCCGTTTCCTTTGCACAGTGAGATATAAAAATGTTTTCCCGATTACCGAACTTCCTCGCTTCCGTTCGCTTCCGTTTCCTTTGCACAGTGAGATATAAAAATGTTTTCCCGATTACCGAACTTCCTCGCTTCCGTTCGCTTCCGTTTCCTTTGCACAGTGAGATATAAAAATGTTTTCCCGATTACCGTACTTCCTCGCTTCCGTTTCCTTTGCACAGTGAGATATAAAAATGTTTTCTCGATTACCGTACTTCCTCGCTTCCGTTTCCTTTGCACAGTGAGATATAAAAATGTTTTCCCGATTACCGTACTTCCTCGCTTCCGTTTCCTTTGCACAGTGAGATATAAAAATGTTTTACTTGACTCAGAGAACATTTTTGGTTTCATAACTGCCTACGAACCCATCACAGCCGACCGAAAAGCATATGGTACTTCCGTATGTTCCTGTAAGAACTGAACAAATAGACTAACGGATTAGAATTCTGAAATATTATGTTCAGAAGCGGAGCCTAGCAGTTTTTACTCTCTCGTTATGCTTAAGTATAAACTATAGGGGCAGCCTCCTCGGTGGCCTAGTTGATAGCGTACTAGGCTTTCACCCTGAGAACCAGGGTTCGATTCCCGGCCAGGGCTTGGCATTTTCATACGCTATAAATCATCCCATCATCTGCATTAGCCCAAGTGTGCACAATAGTCGGACGCTAAACACAAAAAAAACTATGGTGATCTTTGTAAAATTGATCTGTAGATATTGATAAAACAATCCGTTTTAAATTGCTCTGAGTACAATTGGTCGGATGTATGTCTGTATGTCTGCTCGCATTACTGGAGACTGACCCCTCAGGGGGTGCAGTTAGACGTCCCTCGCGGTACCCGAGCCTAACACTCACTTACACTTACAACACTACACTTACGCCTTTAACACTTTACACACACTTACATTTAGGGAGGCGATAATAGCCTCAATGCGCTTTTCGCCTTAAAATAACAAAACAAAAAAATACAAAAATACTGGAGACTGAATTAAAAGTCCTACTTTGAACGACATACTTTTTCCAGATTTTGCTCTAATGTAGCCCATACACAGCCAAACAAAACGAGAGTCGCTGTAGCTTATCGGCACAAGTTGCTTGACTTCATAAAACCTATTCATCAGATTTTGCTGTACGATCCATATTTCGGATCGGTGTAACAAAGTACATGTCAAATAAAACATATTTTCTGTTCACAAGTAGATCTAAGTCGAAATTTATTTAAATAAATAAATAAATTCAAATTTGACGCCGTCAAGTGTGCTTTATTTTCGGTTTAACCTCGAACCGTAAATCTCTTTATTTCGATTTGCTACACTGATTTCAGTTATGAATATTCACGTAGGCCTACTATCGAAGTTTTAGCGAACTCTGATTAATCGATTAGAGCATTTTAAGGATTTTTGTCGATAGTTTTAGGACCGGATTTTCGATGAAAGAATTGTAAGTGAGAAAGTTTTGAAATATTTTTACACCATTAGGCCTACGTGATGTATTTTTGGACTTACGAGTTAAACTCGGGTAAAAAAGATTAATATTTAGGCTGTTGGCAGACAGTATATATTTTGTACCAAAGTAAAAATAAAAAACCATTATTGGCCCGAAAATCTGAAATATTATAACCGTAAGCTACTAGTTTTCAGATTTTGAAAGCTGAAAGTCCACGTGTAATCGAATTGTTGAATGGAACAACTTTAGGCCTAATTCCAACAAGTTAGTTGTAGACTGTTGTCTAAAAATATTGTTAGGAACCCTTGAAAACTTTTGTAGTATCATCATAGATTTGACAAATAAAATAACTTTTTGTAAAAAAACTATTTTTTTAGGTAATTATAAGAACGACATTCTAATTATTTATAATATAATAAGGAAGAAACAAATTATAAGATTTCAATACAAATTACAAATTTTAATAATTGTATATATACAGAGTAGGCCTACAATAACATTAAATTTCGTTGTGTTTTTATCTAAAATCCAAAGTTACGTTTTGGTAAAGCCGTCTAAAGTTTTACAGTGAATAATCTATTTCAAATTTGACCAAGATCACAACCCCCAAACTACGACAAATTATCCTCAATAATAAAAGTCATTCGGATTGTTAATATTTCAATCTTTTAAAATTTTCTTTCACGAATTTAATCTTTTCGTTTAAATTTAATCTCAAAATTTAAATTCAATCTTACACGAACTTTTTTGTGTTGAACAGAATTAATTTAAGACAAACAATTTTACTAATTAAATTGGAAATATAACCTCAGGTAAAATTATTTTGTTTATTTACTGTTAACAATATTTTTTCCAAATGTGCTTATCTATCACTTTGCTCTAACACTTATATTTTGTAGAAATAATGTTTACAGAATAATTTCATTTGTGAAAGTGTAGAACTAATAGTACTTTTCCTACACATTTAACACAAATTAGTATGAATTGACTTACTCAAAATCTGCATTTTTAATAATTCTAAAAACATACATAATATTTGTGAAATGTTAAAACTTAATTTATGTTTTGTCTTTATTATTTAATTAATAATTAAATTAATATAAAAATGTATTGAAAAAATAATCACATACCTGAAGTAAGTAAACCGAAAAATTTAACAAACAAAATAAATCGCCACATCATTCACGTAAATTCACCATGTTTTTGAGGTTATACTCGGGGTAGCACAAGAACCGTAGTGACATGTTACGCGTCCGCAGTACGAATGCTAGAAGTACGTTCCTTCCCCCCCTTTCCTTCCGACACTCAGTGACCCACTGCGCATCCTTTTCAACTTTTCCCAACTTTCTGATTCTCTGCTCTAAAAGATGAACTTAAAGAGGGTTTTATTGAATATATAGTATTTCGGGCTTTCATTGTCTTTACGAAAGTGCGGTGATTTCAGAGAGAGTTAATGGGATATATTTTTGTTCCGATCGATGATAAGTCCCCCCCAGCACTATTCCTTTATGAAATGTACGTTTTCGCTTCTTAGTTAGCCATTAAACTAACTTGTAACTCATTTTTGCATTTTACTTTTTCAGTTTTAGTATCACATTATTATACCACAGCTTGAGTTTTAAAATGTTCCTCACGTAGCCTACCTTTCCTAAATTTCTCAGTAGGCTATAGGCCTATCGTTTTAAAACTACCGTCCATCATTGTTTTTTGAGAAATTTAATTTTGCAACTTTTTTTAATAGCTCTCAAATCGGGTTTTTTTAAAGCCTATAGCAGTTCAGTAACAACCAAGACAATGTTGTCTTGTATTGATGCTTCTGATTGATAGTTATATTCGATTTTGAGAAAATCATATTCGCTTTAAAAAGCTACAAAAATACTTTCGAAATGTTTTCTGAAAAAAAAGTAAAAGTAAAAAATCAGCGTAAAATTAAGTTTTTGGACTCAGAACACCAAAAAACATAGACAAATAGGTTCTTAAAAATCACGAGTTGATTTTTTCACGAGTACCATAGTTCTTTTATTTAGGCCTATACTTTGCACTGTGAAAGAGCAAAATCTACCGTTCGAGAAAGTTATTGCAGAAAGTATGAAAGCTGTTAATGCTTATACTTCTCAAACTGTTTTATACTTCTCAAACTTATATACTTCTCAAACTTATGCTTCTGTTAGTTCTCAAACTTTTTTATAGGATCCACTTAACTTACACACACACACTCTCTCTCTCTCTCCCTCTCTCTCTCTCTCTCTCACCCCCCACACACACACACACACACACACACACACACACACACACACACACACACACACACACACACACACACACACTCACAATCAGTGTGTTCGCGCGTGTGTCCCACACGTGTTTGTGCGTGTGCGTGTGCATGCACGCGCGTCTGTGTGTGTGTGTGTGTGTGTGTATGTTGCAACAGTATCGTATTTGTGCTCAAGTTGGCAACAAATTACATATTTTGAAATACATTGAAATTAAATGTATATTTCAATTTCGAATACGACACTCACAGTACAACGGTATTTTTGACATCCATACAGATAGTGCTCATTACATTCCCGCTGCTAATATATAAACAAGCAAATGAAAGATTGTCTACTTATTAGCGAACAATATTCAAAGTACTGGTAGCGTAAAATTAATTAATGAATTTTAATTTATAAATGTTTTCCTAAAACTAGTTAACAATAAATTAAAATGTACACAACTTATTGTATAATATAATGTAATATTATATATATATATATATATATATATATATATATATATATATATATATATATATATTACATAATAATAATAATAATAAATTAGTATATAATGTATTATATAATAATAATAAATAAATAAAAATAAATAACAAGGAAAACAAAGCAAACAATAATATATTAAAATAAATAACAAAATATATACAACTTGTTGCAGGACTAAAAAGCTTTTCTACAACGTTATTTTAATTAAATTTTATCAAACAAAGCCAGACGATGAAGGAATTTCAGAGTTCGGTCAAGACCGAGACACCATCGCCCAACATCGTCTGCAAACAATTTCCCACACCCACATATATACCGCGTATTTTGGAAACCGTTACAGTCTAGCAATATATGTTTTACTGCGATGGTTTCTCTACAAAACCCACATTGAGGCGGGTTCCCGCGTTTCATCAGAAATAAATGCGATAACACTGAGTGACCAATGCGAAGGCGGGTGACCACCACCTCTTCTCTACGACTTACACGTACTGACGACCTCCAACGACGAGCAGTATTTCTAATTACCTTCAATTTGTTACTGCTTGTAGCTGCCCATTGTAGAAGAATTATGTGTTTAACATGACCAAGAAAGTCAGACAAAATCACACGTTGAGTGCATGGCGGCAGAAAAGTTGCTTCCTTTGCCGCATTATCCGCTATAGAGTTTCCAACTATTCCACAGTGACCAGGAATCCAGGAAAATGATACCTTAGCACCTCGTTGTTCAAGTCTATATACGGAGCACAGAATATCTTGAACCAGAGAGTTTGCCGAATACATATCCTGGATTGCCTGTAGTGCACTTTTGGTCCGCCGAACTTCGGGTAATACCGACCATTTGTTGCCAGTACAGGACTACAATTGTCCTCCCGCCAGTAGAAGCCGTCATTGAGAAGACATAAATCAAAATCGGTCCTTACTTTCTCAATACGTGTTCCCCTAGAACTACAAGTTAAAGAACTCCAAGACGTATGAAGGGGAAATTAAAATCGCCCACCAATAAAATTAGGCTCGGCAACTGAGATATTAAGTCAGCACGATCATTATTTTGGAAGTTGTAACTCGGCGGTAAGTAAAGGCAACAAACAGTAAGTTTTTATGGGAACGGCAATTAGAACAGCTTTAGCTTCTAAGGGAGTTATTATATTAACAAGAAGCGAATCAATAGAATTGTGAGTTAAAATGGCTACGGCCCTTTTAGCTCTTCCTTCTGTTCCAAATCGGTTCAGAAAATGGAATAACCCCTCAAACTGAAGATATGAGATTCATGAAGATATGTCTCCTGAAGGCAAAATACTAATGGAGATGAATCTCGTACAAGAACTTTTATGTCTTGAATATTAAGCTTCGTTCACCCTTAATATTCCACTGTATCACGTTATTGTAATTTAAATCTAATACACTAGTATAATACAGGAT
>CM040182.1:70237900-70260400 GCA_022606455.1 Callitettix versicolor | reverse complement strand
AATACGAATTAACCGATTTCGATGAAACTTGGCTTGTTGGTTTGACATATATACTACATCACGGAACCATATTTTATTTTATTATTTTTTTAATTCAAAATTTGTTATGGCTAAAACATTTTTATATCGGCTCTTATGTCCCAAATTCATCCCAAATGTAGTAGCCTATCGAATATAAAGGCTAGATAGTCTATCCTTCAAAAGCATTCGATTCGTTACTAATTAAAAAAAAGAAAAATTATCACAATTTCTAAAAATTGGTTCATAAGGTTATACATAAATTGTGGACATTTATAAAAATAATATATAAATATTTTCAGATAATAACTCGTCAGTTGGCTAAATTTGAAATACGAGGGCGGTTTGATAAATCAGTGACTTTTTGAATAAAACAAATTTTTTTCGGCAAATAAACATTTTATTTTTCTACATAATCACCTTTTAGCTCGATACATTTAGTCGAGCGTTTTTCTAATTTTTTTATTCCCTCCAAATAATAGGTTTCCTCAAAGCTCTCAAAATACGCGTTTGTTTCGGTAATGACTTCTTCATTTGACTCAAATGTCTTACCGCCCAGCCATTTCTTTAGGTTTGGAAACATAAAATAGTCGCAGGGGGCTAAATCTGGAGAATATGCTGGATGGGATAGCAGTTCGTATCCCAATTCGTGGATTTTGGCCATCGTGACTAGACAAGTGTACACATGTGCATTGTCTTGATGGAACAGCACTTTCTTCTTCGCCAAATGCGGCCGTTTTTGCTTCGAATCAACGTCGAATCTTTTCAAAAGCTTTGAATAATATTCGCCGGTGATCGTTTTACCTTTCTCGAGGTAATCGATGTGAATGACACCGCGTGCATCCCAAAAAACTGTGGCCATGACCTTGTTGGCTGACAGACTCTGGCCTTCTTTGGTCCACATTCACCCCTAGCAACCCACTGTTTCGATTGTTCCTTGGTCTCTGTCGTGTTGAGATGGATCCATGTTTCGTCCACAGTAACAAAACGGCGCAAAAATTCGTTCGGATTACGGCTGAACATCGCTAAACACTCTTTTGAAGTGGTCACACGATTGCGCTTATGGTCGAGTGTGAGAAATCGCGGCACCCATCTCGCGGAGAGTTTTTTCATGTCCAAATATTCGTGTAAAATATGATGTACCCGTTCAGTTGAGATACCTACAGCATGAGCCAACTCACGCAATTTCATTCTCCGATCATCCAATATCATTTCATGGATTTTATCGACGATTTCCGGCGTGATCACTACTTTTGGGCGACCTGAACGTTCGGTGTCACTAGTGCTGGTACGACCACAACGGAACTCTGTAAACCACTTCTTAACTATTGAAATTGATGGTGCCGAGTCCCCGTAGTATTTATCAAGTCTTATCTTAGTTTCAGTGATGGATTTTTTACGTAAAAAGTAATGCTTAATCAGCACACGAAATTCACTTTTTTCCATTTTCGTAAAAATTAATGAAGTTGTCTGCTTTGAACGGCTATCAAACACCAACTGCACGACGTAGCTTGCTCAAAATTAGAAAGTTGCCCACTGATAGATTACAGTTGACGGCAGCACTGTTGCCTTTGGAGTAACTGCGCGGGAAATTCAAAAAGTCACTGACTTATCAAACCGCCCTCGTAGTCTATACACGTATATCAATTTACGATTCCGGGTTCAATAGAAAAAAGAAAATTAATCCAGACCGATCGACCACGACATTTCAGACCCATTGTTGTAGTATAAAAGCATTACAACCATTAATTTTTATACATCACTGACACCAAACTAATGCATGTGACGTAGTCAAAATGGCTGCTGGTAGTCACTGCTGGTAGTTAATAGCGGTCAGAATCAGTGAGAATGAAAAATTGTAATTATTAGACTATTGTCTATTGATTGCGTATTAGTATTTTAAGGTATTACGAACGTTAGGTTAAGGAAAGGTAAAATGAAAACAGATGACTCTAATGTGTTTTTAAAATTTTAAAAATTAAAATATATTTATACAGTATTTGGAAACTGCATCCTCCCCGGAGCAAAGTTTAGAATTACTTTATAAAGTTTATTAATATTATATTATAATACTAATGTTATGTAATACTATTATACACTCTAACTATACCTAATGGATGCCATAATTACCGTATTTCCCTATAGCTACAGTTATGTAAGGATAAGCCTACTGTAACGATTAATTTAATAATTAAAGAATAAATATCAAACTAATTGACTTACTTATTTAACCCTGATGTAGATTTCGGTAGAATAACTACCATCTTCAGAGCGAAACTAATCAAGTGACCAAAGCTGGTGGTCAGTGTTGAAACTCACTTTTATTTAATGGGTATCAAGTAGTTCTGAGAATTGTAGGTTTTTTGGTGTAGCTTTATTTTAGTTTGAAGATGCAAAATATATGTAATTTTTAGTATAATTTAGTATATATTTACATAGTCCTTACAATACCAATATCAGCACGAACAATGCAGTATACAGACTTATCATGTTTTTTGTAATTGTAATTTTTTTACTGACCACTCACTTCTGTTTAGTTTCTCTCTGAAGATGGTAGCTATGCTATCGAAATGTATGTTCATCAGGGTTAAGTAAGTAAATTTTGATATTTATTTATTTTTTATTTTAAGGCGAAAAGCACATTGAAGCTATTATCGCCTCCCTAAATGTAAATGTGAGTGTAAAGTGTTAAAGTCATAAGTGTAGTGTTGTAACTGTAAGTGTGTGTTAGACTCGGGTACCGCGAGGGACGTCTAAACCCTCTCAATCGGTGCAGCTAGTCTGCACCCCCTTGCGAAGATTTATTTTGTAATTATTAAATTAGTTTACCTTTAATTTTGTGATAAAGGAGTTCTCTTTTGTATTTATTTACATTCAAACTTAACATAACTAGCTTTAGTATCATTTTTTCAACGAACTTAAACACAATAACTTATTAATTATTACTTTAATTGAACATAGAACAAACCAACATAGAGTAGTACTATGTATTATATAACTTTGTTCAATTAATAATTGATTTCATTAAGTTGGCACTCTTGCTGATTACATATTCTTTGTTCTTCCTTTTGCAAATGGACTGACAAAAGCACGACATCTCAAAATTTTTGTAATTTTTTTTCTTTTTTTTTACGGCACATTAAATCTGCAAAAAGCCCTTTCGGATAAGGTAAGATAATAGTTATATAATTCTATTTATAGGTAGTGACTTGTGAATTACTATGTTTGTTGTTTGTTGTTATAGAAGTTATTTTTTAATTAGGAAAGCGTCATACTAAAACGGCATGGCTCAAACACCGGTTCAATCCAGGCCTACAAAATTTATATTTTTAATATTTCTTATTGTATAGGTTTTCAAATTACAATAAAATTAATTGTTAAGACTATTATGAGATGAGATCACTTTAGTCTATCGAAATAACAGTAAATTTATCCAAAATATTTATTTTGTAATTGACAAATATACCTAATCTTTGTTTGAGCATCTTGTTAACACTGATTGTGTTAAATGACGTAGATTTTCAAAACAAAGATGACTAATTTAATTGTCGTTGAAATAAACATTCTTATTTTTAAGACAATAGAATTTCTTAACTTTTAACATTTGGTTTTTGCTAGATGTAGGCTAGTAATAAATATTAGGTTCTCTAAATCTAGAAAAATTATGGGACACCTAACCAATAGGTGAATATTTATTTCTAACCTTACCAGTCTCATTGTATGATTTCACATACATACTAGTTCTTAAAGATAAAATCGAAAACAACCTACACTGCATATTTACCTCCTTGGTAAAACTGAGTTTTCAGGACTTATGGTAATTTTTGCACCAAAACGCTTTATTATATGCCCACTATTAGTAATCTAAAATATAAATGTGCAGAAACAATTTAGAAATTACAATAAAATTGGCTTGACAAACATAACCTCAAAATGACTACTGCGAGAAAGAAGGTAACCTGTTTTTCATCACAAAAACATTTAATGCATGTTGTATTTCATGAAAACAATATTAATCTTTAAAAAAAACTTTAAACTGACTCGAGTTAGTTGGGTATATGACTAGTATTTCCTAAATGCTACTACTTGTAAGAAGTGTTATTGTGGTGAATAAAGCTTTGTAAAAATAGTGCATTCTTTGTTTATAAGTAAACACCAATGACATAATATAGTTCCATAATAAATGGCTAAAAATTGTATATAGCACATAACAAAAATAATTACTTTTGTAAAAGTCCTGAAAAGTCAGAATTGTCTTCATGAATATAACACAAGTTAACATTTTATAATATATGCCTATAATATAAGTTAAAGTAACATATTAAGTTAGCTGGACAAATTGGCCTAACCTAACATACTCTAAATTGCTGAATATTTTTTGATTAACGTCTATACATTATTCTAGTTAGACCAATTAAGACGAGGGATCAGCATTAATGGCAAGAACAAAATTGTGTCTCGAACTCTCATCCTAGAGGGGGGGGGGGGTGTGCTGTTCAGGCACAGCAGATTGACCAGTGCCTTAGCCATATTGATGACCAAGCGCTATTATATTTTGTTTAATGGTTATCAAGTAGTTCTGAGAACTGAAGGTTTCTTTGGGTCACTTAAGTTTAAAGATACAAATTATATATAATGTTTAGTATATTTACAATACCAGTATCAGTACAGGCAGTACAGTAAACAAAGGCATATTTTTTTTTTAATTGTAACTGTTACTGGCCACAGAGAGAATAACCTAATATGTTTACCAACATCATAAAACTAGTTATTACTGAGGTGTTCGCAGTGGCGTCTCCTAGTGTTTCATAACAATATGTGAATACCATATAACGATATGTATAATTAACATTTGAACTCTATACACTAAAGTAGTTCAAATGGTTGTTGTCTTTTTAATATTCTTTCTGAGTGCGTTGTCCAGGAGCTACGGAACCTCCTATGTTGATGTGTGCATTGAGTCTGTTCTCTTGTTTTTTTTGTTGCCAATCTCTTGCTTTCTTCCCTAACTGTTGGAACTTTTAAATCTCTGTATAGATCATCATTTTCGTAATACTTTACCATGGGTACATAATAATGGATACCATAACAATAAGCTGCATTTTTATGTTCGGCATAAATTTTATGATTCTATTTGCATTAGGAACTGAGTAATCAAACTTAATAGTGATTAAAAAACTTTGGAAAATTTGACTTTGTTGAATACAACAGTGTAAATTTTGAAAAACATTTTGAAACTAACAATAGCATCTGTAAGTTCTGTGTGTACAAGTTGTATAAAAATATTAGGTTATGAACCATACTGTGTTGACTTGACATGGGCTGAAACTATAATGATGACGATACTAATAATAGATATGCTATTAACTTTATAGCAGTGTAGACATGACTAAACCCTCAGGACGATTTAAGGGGGAGCATGAAAAGTATTGTCTCCCTATTTTACAAAAAAAATTAAAATATTTTTATTTAAATGTTTGTTTTGTTCCAATCCAACAAAATTTTAAGTAGTTAAAATTAATGAAAGTCCGAATCTTGAAAAAAGTAAGCACTGAAATAATTTTTAGTAATGGGAAGATGGCAATGGCTAATATGTCGGTATTATGTATTGATATGAGGTGATTTGTTGGGTTTTGAAAACAGTAGGCCTACAATTTCTGAAAGTTTCCATTAAATTGAAATTTGATAGTTTTTAAAATTGAATTGTATATTCTTCCAGAAGTAAAAGCACTTATAACACAATATCTTCAGAACTTCGCAGGTAATATTATTGCCTAAGTAAAAAGAAGACATTTTGTATATTTCTTCTAGGACTTTTTTTACAGTTAGCTATTTTGGTGGTAATGCAATCGATAAAGGAGAAGAAATATATTTGACGTGTGAAATGAAGGTAATATCCATAGCATCTATGGGATCTTGTGAGTTGTCATTGTGTACATCTGAATAAGGTTTCTATTCCTTACTGTTGTGATTTAGCCTGATTAATTTTGACGTTGAAGCGAACTGATGGTTGTACATGTTTTGTTGTCTGCCATTATCTGTATTATGTATACTCCAGTGATCATCAATTTTTTTCTTTTAAGATTAAAAATTTCAATTTTCAGTTTCTTTGAGAGTCTGTTAAGTTTACTTTTGTCATCCGAAATTTTGGAGAATTACCATCAATTTCTGCTCTTCATTTTTCTTGAATGGGCTGATACTGAATTCTTTAATTCTTATACATTGCAGATATTTTTTTTTTTTTTTTTTTTTTTTTTTTTTTTTTTTTTTTGAATTGGAAGAAACTAATGAAGATTTCTGTCCTGCATCTTGAACGATTTTGTAAGACTAAAGCATTTTTACGTGTAATTGTCTTTTCAAAAACAATTCTAGATTTAAGTTATACCTAGAATGTTCCAAAACGTTTCCCAGTCACTTTTTCTGATGTAAGAGAGAGTATTTGGGGAAGTGATAAGGGTTTAGTACCTAAAGTTAAAAGTGTAGGAGAGTATTCTGAAAATAAGGTCATTTAAATTAACAGCAAGTTTTGTAAAGAATTAAGGCCTTGGAAAGAAAAAAAAGTTAATTAAGACCTGGTGGTTTTGAAGATAAAACACAATAAGATCATTTTATTATTTCTTATTGTAAAAACAAGTATTGTAAGGTACTTGTAACATTGTTACTGTAAATATTATTTAAAAGTTGTTTTGAACAAATAAAAAACATTTTTTGTGCAAATGCAAAAATTGTAGCCTAGAAATATATTGAAACCCCGATTTTGAATGTAAAATTTTCAAAAATTCTCCAGTGGAAAATCATACATCTTTACTGGAGGGTAAACT
Organism: Callitettix versicolor; assembly: GCA_022606455.1. Lineage (NCBI taxonomy): Eukaryota > Metazoa > Arthropoda > Insecta > Hemiptera > Cercopidae > Callitettix > Callitettix versicolor. The sequence goes on along the minus strand of CM040182.1, from coordinate 70,253,561 downwards.
TTCGTACCACGCAGAACAACTTCCATCCTTAAAGTCATTACCCTCCCTCTCCTTAACCCACTCAAGACTAAACCTATGATTGTTAATCAGAATTTACTTGAAACAAATCATTTTTCCTGTTAATTTTTATTTGAAATTGAAAAAGTGAATAAAAAATGTATTGTAAAATATGTTACAGGTTGCTAAAATATGTTGTTTGTTTGGTTTTAGGTTGTTAAAGTGCTACTTCAAGCGAATTCTTTTAGGTAAAATTGTTTAGAAAAAACTACAAAGCAAAAATGTATTTCCAAAATGAAAACCTTATCACAATTCCTGGTGAGTACGGATTATATTTTGTATTTAAAAAAAAAGAGTTTTCCTGATTTTATTCAAAGGCTTCAAACTCAATTTCATTCAAAAGTGTATTTTTAGTAACGAAGTAAAGTAGTAGTAGTACAAGAATTAAAACCAATAAATCGTAGTATGTGAATGGGATATGGTAATGGTTTTTTAATGAAACTTTTTTTTGTGTTTAACGTCCGACTATTGTGCACACTTGGGCTAATGCAGACGATGGGATAATTTATAGCGTATGAAAATGCCAAGCCCTGGCCGGGAATCGAACCCGGGTTCTCCGGGTGAAAGGCCAGTACGTTATCAACTAGGCCACTGAGGCAGCTAAGGAAACTTTAAGTCCACTAATTAAGTTTGTCTTTGTGTAGGATCAGTGAATGTAGGGTACATTACTTCACACAAATTATTTTGTTCAAAATCCATTCACAAATTAAAAAATGGTTTCTCGGCTGTGTCTGGTTTCTCAGCATGTCTTAGGCAATATGTATAAACAGTTGAAACAGTCTTTAATAAATTCAACGGTCTAGGAAATTTATTTATTTCAAATAAGTAAATTGTTTATATATATATATATATAAATGTGTTTTTTTATAAAAATAAGTGTTTTCTTACTTACTGCAACAACAACAAAAAAGACTTTCTGAAAGCTCTGTAGACAAACTTCTGAATTTGATATGATTTCCTTCAGTTTCCAACACAATATGAGGCATGTAATAAATACCATCAGAAAAACATTAAACTGTTTCTTGTCCAATAATCTTATATTGGATTTTGTAAGTACGAAAAATCGGAAATCATTGAAATGATTTGGTGATGAAAATCATTTTTGTGATGGTTCACACAATGTAACACGAGTAAGAGGTGAAACTTCAAAATTCTGCAAAGCTATATATAAATAGTATACATAAAATAAATCAAATATTGAAATAATTTAAAAGTTGTTGCCAGTTTTATCAATATCTAATGCATCCTTAAATATTATCTAAAATACTTAGGCTTCAAATCTCAAGACATTTAATCTACTGGTTACAAACATTTAATTTTAAGAGTAACAAAAAAATGTATATTTGTTGTTATTTTATGCTGTAAATTAATATTTTAAAGTAAAATAATTAAAAATAGAATGTTTTTGATTTTTTTATTAATTGATACAGTTTAAAAACAAGTTTACATTAAAATTAAAAATCATGTTATTTAATTAAAGCTCTCGTCCTCATTAAAAACAAAAACAAATTTAAGTTTAAAATTTCTGGAAATTTTACATCACTGCCAATAAGCAATATCTGTAAACAAATTGGTCTTTATAAATAATTTTTGAAGTGCTCCAGTTAACTTCATTATTGAAATATGATCATTGTCAACATATTTCTTCTTTAACATAAAAACTGCATGAATTAATAACAATTTACCACTGTAAGTTATTACAAAAATAATAAAATCATTTTTTTTTTACAGAGAATCACAACTTGCCCTATGTCTTGTAATCATAGTCTATATTTATTTTTGTTTCTCATTTCTAGTTTATAACAATGGTAGACAAGATGTGGAAGAGGTAACCATGCAACAATTGGTAAATAAGATAAAAATGCTCATGGTCTGGCGACAACTTAATAGCCGAAGTAAGGAATGTTTACTTTACTTAGCATAAATGTTTAGATTTTATTATTATCTGTAGTATTATAAGCCTAAAAAACCATAGCAAAAATTGCATACCTACTTATTAAGGGCCTCTTCATTACTTTCTCTTTGTAGCTGATATGACACATCTATTGTAGTGGTGAAGAAACAGCCACAAAAATCACATGGATATGCTAATCAAGTAACCTAACCAAAAAGTTAATAGTCAAAATTAATAAAAGTAAATCAGTCCATATTGGTTTTGTTTAACAGTTACAATCAACAAAAAACATTTCATTTAACAACACTGCAAGTTTTTTTTGGAATCTTAGCTGACAATACACAAACTTGTATTACACAAACAAATACTGAAGCTGGTATGAACCTATAGGATTGAATTATGCGGCACTTCAATCCATATTAATAAAATTCTAGTCTTCCAGAATAAGCTTTTAAGAAATATTTAATATGCCCCATGGTATAGTATTACTAAAATGATGATCAATATAGAGATTTAAATATTCCATCAGTCAATGAAGAAGTCAAGAGATTGATAACAAAGCAGAGAACAGACTCCATGCACACCTCCCATGTGGTAGATTCTGCAGGCCCTGGACAGCACACTCAGAAAAAAGACCAAAAATAAACCAACCATTTGCACTAGTGTAATTTGTATGGTGTTCAAGTCTTATAACCTTTATAGGGTATACTTATGTGGTATATCCTTACTTTGTAAGGATATCCTTATATAGTATTAACATAGCGTTATGTGAAACACTGGGGAACACCATTGCGAAAACCTCAGCTATAACTAGTTGTCTAATGTTAGAAAATAGATTAGGTTAATCGCTCGGTGGCTAGTAACAATTATATATATATAATTGCTCCTACTGGTAATGGTATATTGTAAGGATTATCTAAATTAAAAATTATATTTAACTTTCACAATTTTTTTTTTTTTTTTAATGTCTGACTATTGTGCACACTTGGGCCAATGCATGCAGACAAAAGAACTTGAAGTTCTTTTGGAAGAATTAGGATTGTCACTCTAACTTTCAAGTGTCCTCTCATCAAACTGTGTGCCAATTTTTTCAAAAAGTTGCCTCTTTACTCAGTGTAATCCAGATGGTTGAATTTGTAAATTATATGTGCTGTTATTCAGGCAATGTCTAAATGCAGAAAGGGCCATTATCCAATGTCGAGTAACTGGCACACATTTGATTGACAGTATCAACGCCACATTTTGTAGCGTTATAATCAAAATTTACAATAGACTTTTTGGAATCTTTGTCAATAGAATAGAAACACAGTAAAAAATACTAAACGCAAAACTACCTGAAAGGTAAAAGTGACTATATATGCAAAAATATAGTAAGAATAACAGTACGAGAACAGTTGCACGGTTGGGCAACTGGGCCATAGACGTAACTACCTCACATTCATGCCTTATTTCTAGATGGACTGAAGATAAGGTGGTATTCTTTTTATACAGTTCGTGTCCCTCAAGGTGGTCTTGACAAATACTCAAAGCCCTGAAAACATTTCTCCATCAATACCTACCGTGAGATGCGAAAATAAAAGATTGTGGCTAATTTGCTACTGGCGCGCCCACTTAAGGGTTAAATATACAAATATGTTTCTTTTGTTTTACTCTAAAACTATTTATTTCTGAAGTGTTATGAATCTGTAAATATTTTAGGTAGCAGTGAACATTATTTCTGAAGTTATTTTTATTACATGAAACGATAGGACTAGAAGATTATATCTAACATAATGATTTATTTTTTTCCAGCTTGGGAAAGATCGTACCAGTTTACACTGCCTCACTCAAGAACTCGGCCATCTGTTGGATTACCATTTTATAACCCAGATAATGTGCCATATTTTTAGGAAATAACGATGTCCAGTGCAAGACAATTTATTGAATCGTACAAGGAGATAGCAGTTCATTTGCTCATAATTTTTTAAAATTTAATCCAAATTTATTGTCAAAAAAAAACCTTTAGGAAACAAAAATGTAAATCATCTTCTTGAATAAATATGATTCCCGAATTTTGTACTTATTTCAATAAAACCTTTTAAGTTTAAACTAAAGTTAAGTTACCTTAAGTGTGCTGTCACCATCAATGTATTTTTTTGTTTTTTCTTCTACATCTACAGGTTTTAACAGCCTGTCATCATCATCAGACCAATGGTATCAAAACATAATCGGTCCTGTTGGACTGTTGTTCATTGCAACATATGATTTCAAATTATCTTCTTTGAAATCATCGCAGTACAGAATGTAACGACATACAAGTTGCACATATTGTTTGACCAAACCAAATTTTATCATGTGTATTTTAATCATGTAATTGCAATTAGTGTTTGTGACGTGTGCTTTGCTTAACTTTGTGATGACCTCGACGAAGGGATTTGTCATTTTGTATTACGGCCTGAAGATGAAACAGTAGGGTTTCGAAATCACAGTAGCCTTTACGAGGTGAGTAAAAAGACAATTAGAGGGAAAAATAGGTGTCATAATCCTAATTATGTTATTTATTAATTTTTTTAACTTCCAGACAATGATAAACATGAAACAAATGCGTGAAAAGTTGAACCCAAAAAATAAATGACACACTGAACCCAGCAGCAGCCGGTGCCGTTTGGTGTTTTAGAGGCTACTACCACATCTCCGCGACCAGCAGCAATGTTTGGGGGCTTGAAAAATTATGGCTTAAAGTACTTAATCGGTGATGATAACCAAATCGGTTTTTCACCGAAAAAAAAATAAAAGTACTTAAGCACAACAATTTTCTTTAACATGCTGAAATTCAAAACACATTAGGCATAACTATTTAAATATTTACCTTAATTTATTTGCTTGAAACAGAAGTCAATACGTCTCTCTTTTTGATTGGTGAAGTAGCCAATGACCATCCTTCTGATTTTAAATGATTCTTAGAAAGACCTAAAAATATAAAATTATTTGTTTTTTCAATGTGATGTTTCAACCTTCAGTCTAAACCACAAAAAATGCCAGGACTGTCTGAGGTTCCTCTCGCTGCAAGTTCAAAGCACCACAAAATTTTATGGCTCCAATTAATTTACTTAGTATATATATTCTATAAGCACTAACTGGCTTATGGAATAGCTAACCTTGCCAAAAATTGTGATTCAATACCAGCATTTATGTGTTTTTCACACATATTATGTTTTTTCAGCAATATGTCTGAAATCTAAAACACTGCTCTGGTCCACATAGGGCCATTAACTTTCATAACTAAACAGGAGTAACAAAAAAACTTATTTTTAATTTTACACGCACATAACTAACCTGGATCTTTGTACAGTGAGTAATTAAATTTCTTCATAAAACTACTTTTTCTTTTACAAGCATTTTGTACTTGGCTGATATATAAAACAGGCCGTTTAGGTCCCAATGTTTTCAATTTCAGTCTATTACTAGATGTTAAACTTGCACTACCAGTTACTAAAATACTGTTCACAGAGTTTAAAATTGCTACGCTTATGTGCTACAAATAAATAAAACTGTACGCATTACTTAACAGAAATGACAAAATCAATGTAAAACAACTAATAAAATTATATATTACTAGTACAAAAGCACTTTCAAATTATGGAACCTGTAGTAGACGCTAATGCAGAGTAAACAATTTATTTAGAGGAGAATCTCTAGATATTACGACAGTGAACGGTAGTGTTTCTATGCAGTTTTGTGTTTACAAAAGGCAGTAGAACAGGAAAAGCTAGCATTTTTTTTTTTTTAAGGCGAAAAGCACATTAAGGCTATTATCGCCTCCCTAAATGTAAGTGTGAGTGTAAAGTGTTGAAGTCGCAAGTGTAAAGTTGTATGTGTTAGACTCGGGTACCGCGAGGGACGTCTAAATCCTCTCAATAGATGCAGCTAGTCTACACCCCCCCTGCGAGGTGGAAAAGCTAGCAAAAGATAACCCTAATAAATTGACAATATCAGAACACTGAGAAACTAATATTCCATTCGCCGCAGACTAGCTGCACCTATTGAGAGGACTCATTTCTTGCGGTACCTGAGTCTAACACACACAATTTACACTCACACTTACATTTAGAGAAAGAGGAGTAAACCTGGAAAAAAAATGCCTAATCTTACTGTGGGAGTTACCCGTGCCGAAAAGATGTATGGTATTGGAGACGTTTTATTAACGGTGAAGCCGTCTGGGATACTGGGCATCCTCCTAGAGTATTTAGCATTGCCTGGACATGCGGGGCTCTGTTCAGGTGGACCAACTTTTTACTAGCTATTCGTGGGACTTTTGTTATGAAGCAAGAACCTACAATAACAACAAAAATCCTCTTTGGTATTCCTCGTATTTTGATGTGTATGTATTTACTGAACTGTCTACTACACTAACAACCAAACTATATGTCTGTGATCTGACATAGAGGGCTCTTTAGATGCATACCACCTTTCCAATATAGTGTAGACACCGTTGGTCCCCAGAGGAAGATCTAAAACCTCACTTTTAGCCTTCATTACAAAGGTACTACATTTATTAGAACAGTAAACTCTCTTGTTTGTATCACTGCTTTCTCACACAGTAACTAAACACTCCCATCATTGCAATGCTTTATAACCCTCCAAAAGCTGATGGGTGGGAAGCTGTCCACGTCTTAATGTGGAAAGTATGCAGTGGTCAGTACCACCCTTCCACTCCTTGATCCCACATATTACTGTATAGTCCCTGAAACACAAGGAAGTATCTTGATATTTTTCCTAACAACTACGCAGGTCCTAGGCCTAGTAGCCAATGCTTATGATCAGTCCTGCTATTCTGTCTCCAGTTACACACGGTTCTTCTACTAGAGCAATGTTGGCTTCCCTCCTGAAGCAGCCTCTTTAAGGCAACAGATGCCACCTTACTATGACGAAGGTTGACCCGAACTACTCTCATCCTTTTGTGGAGTTGAAATCCATTACAAATCAAATGGGACTGCCTAGCAATCCCACAACTGGTGGATTTCACAAGACTAAGTACAACCCCAGTTTCCTCCTTACTAAGATTCTCACCTCTATCACATCCACTTCTGCAAGACCTCCAGGGTTTCTAGTTTTGAGTCTTTCACTTTGTCCAGTTTCCGTTTAAGGTCTCACAAATAGCTAAGGAGAAGGTATCCACCCATACAAAGACCAGCACGTATAGGCTTGAAATGTGTGCAACTTATGCTTTAACACATTCATCCAGATGATTTTTACAGGTCAGCATCAATTCTTTTGTACCCTAAACTATGTGGTGGCAAGTAAGTCCATACATCTCCCATGCCACACATCCTCTGAAGGAATGTGGTATAGAGACCGATGTACAGACTTTTTACAAACCATTTGCTGCAATTGCTCATTTTTTAAAACAAAAATGTATTAATAAATTGTAGCAAATTATTACTTTTGTAATTTTGAAATAATATGAAATTTTATCAAGTATCAATTATTTATTGTTACTTTAAATTTTATTAAAATTATAACTTAAAACCCTGTTAACACAATACTGCAGAAGTGGCTTGTGGATTATAAAGCCATGTATTGCAATACATACTGATACAAAGTATGCCAGGTAAGGCACATAGACTAGGTTAAACACATCTAATTACTTCATTGTCTTCTGCAATTTTATTTTTAAATGCACAACCAACATCAGTTTTAAAGATGGTTTCACATCAAAACATACATTTGTATTTAGATTTCTTTCTTTTTTATTTTAAGGCGAAAAGCACATTGATGCTATTATCACCTCCCTATATGTAACTGTGAGTGTAAAGTGTTAAAGTTGTAAATGTAGTGTTGTAAGTGTAAGTGTTTGTTAGACTCGGGTACTGTGAGGGACGTCTAAATCCTCTCAATAGGTGCAACTAGTCTGCACCCCCCTACAGGAATTTGTATTCAGAATCTCACATTTTGTGTTGGAAACAAATCTGAAATTTATGAGAAGAAATAAAATTAACTTGACTAATTTAATATTAATAACAAGCATTAATGTGTGAAGACTAAACAATGCTATAGTGATTCCGACTACACGTTGATATTTGCAAGCTACTCAAGCCTTTGTTACAGTAGCCTTGCAACCTTCATTTTCCACCACCCTGTTTTTGAACCACATCTAATTCATTTAATTTTCTTGTCTTATGCTTATGTACATTTTGTTAACAATATAATAGAAATTAAAGCTATTAAAATAAGAAAAACTTGTTATGTAACACTGTCCAGTCACCTCTGCTCCACACTTCATTTTCTGCGGTAACATATACGAGTAAAGTATGCATAAGGATGACTGACCAGGCTTAAAACAGATTACCGTATATATTATCCTACAGTCAATGGCAAAGTATTTGGCAATCATTAGATGCAGTTATGAATATTAATATTAAAAAAAAGGTTGTCTTTTAATAACATAATATAAAAACCAAACCAATCGGTCAAAGAATATGAATATTTTGCTGCAATTTTTCTGTACAAATAAAAGTTTTAATTAGAGATCACTAAATGTTGCCCATCCATTTGAGCTCATTTTTTCTCTCCACACTGTTCAATTAACTATACTTTGAAATTTAGCTCTCATTCAATTTGTATAATGTTAACCGCTAGACAACTGTTAATTTCTGTTTTCCATTACTTTAAATCAATATAATTAGTATGAAATGCAACCTTCAGTCTGCACTAGTGCCCACTTCTTAGTTACGTGGATGGTGCTGTATTGTGTTACCAGTTTTTGTTTAAAGTCACTATATTTTCTTTAATGTAAGTACTTTAATTATAGCAAAGTACACGCAGTAAACTATTAAATAGGCATATTTTATTGAGACATTAAAAATATATATTTTCACACTAACGGTTTAATGTTACTGTGTTCCTAAATTTTGAGCCATGGTTATTCGTTTTACAGTACTCAACCCTAATTTTTAAACATTAATTTTTTTTTAAGGGCATTTTTATGCCAGTTAGCCTAATGCAGTCAAGGGATCAAGACCTGTGTATAGGTCTGAGTTCTAGCACACTGGGCTACTAGTGCTTACCAATTACGATACTTAGAAAAGAATATATAAAAAATTGATACCTCACCACTTCTTACAAATTATAGGGTTACACAATCTACACAAAACAACACATGAAGAACAGTCTACTTTTGTATATAGAAGAATCTGTAATTGTCATAACCATTATTTGCAACACTAATCAATAATCCTATCCATTAATACCTTATCCTCTACAAATATACATCTCCTGAAAGCCACGGTTAAAGATATCGACGACTTACTGATGGTTTAAAAATAGCTTGTCACGATTACTACCAATGGAGGTTTAAAAAACTCTTGTAAAAAATGATCATAAAATATAAAATTTTTAAATCATTTTATGGTTTGAAAAATGTAATGATATAACACATTATAATTGTAAAACTATTATGCAGAACTATTAAGAAAATATGAAATAATATTAAATAGTTTCAATTAACTAAATAAAACTATATTACTTTCATGATGCACAGGTGATGTCATTTCGTACCTGCAAACTTTTAGAAAATTAATCAGAAGCTGTATTGGTAATGGGTGTGTGAAATGTACAAGGAAGCTGATTCCATTTCTTTTGCAACCGCTTCATGTCACCATTACAGCTGTTACTGTTCCATGCCTGCGGCTACTAAAAATGCCCATCTCTAGAACACACTATATGGCATTATAGAAGACATCATATCTCCTAGTGAGTGATGGAATGAGAACACTTCATGTCTCTTGATTTACTCAAATTCATACTTTCAAAAATAAATATTTCAAGTACATTTATCATTTTCAGATATTGTGATGAAACATCAAGGAACTTACTCGATTAGTTACTTTAAGTTCTCGATTCTGCAGCCGTTTAGCTAATCGTTGTATCCAATGGGGATATGTTTAAAAAAAGTGAAAAATAAATGAGAAGTTAATTTTCTTAAGGAGACAAACTAATACAATAACACAATTTCTTAAATAAAATAATGTATTTTTTTATAATTCCTACAAATAACAACTTTTTTTTCATATACAAATAAATTTAATTTAAACTTACAATTAAGTGCTTAGTTAATATTAATTGTAAGCAACCATGGTATATGTACAATACACTAAATAATATAAATTAATAATACTACTGGTTGCTTTTAATTGTTAGGCACTAAATAGTATTAAATAACTGCACGCTATATTTTAAAAGGTTTGGTGCATTTATAAAGTGTGAAAATATAAATAAATTATTTATTCATCCATAATTTTAAATCATAATATTAAAACTGTAACTAGAACTTAACTAGAATAAATTTATTTATAAGGAAATATTTATTAAATTTAATATAAAATGTAATTTTGTTAGCAAATATTCTTTTGGTAAATGAGCTATCGGGAGTGATGACCACAGTAAAACAGACCTGGGACTATGAAATGATCACAACCAAAGGAATGAGTTCTTTAATTTTGTTAAAATTTTTATTTACAGTAAAACCTCCTCCAATGGACACTCCCGATACAAGAACACCTCCCTAACTGGCTGGCATTTTTTTCATTATGAAAAATATTGCAATGTATTTATTAAGAATTTTCTTTCCTTTAAACAGACACTCTGTTGGCAGGACAAAGACAGTCAAATGTGTCAAATTTTGGTTTCTTATACTTCTACTGGACGGACACACTAACATAAATATAGTATCTATGGCCTAAAGTAATTTTAGTCAACATATTTATTAAAGCTGAAACATGTCCATGGAAAATATACTGTAACACAGAATACTGACCTTTAAAACTATCTTGTACCATATGTGACATGATGACAGGTTTTTGTATTGTGTACTGTGTTATGCATACATGTTGACCAAGTTAAGTAAAAATTTTATGTTAGACCACAGTAAAGAAAACACAAACCGTGCCATACAGAGATGTCAATTCGTAACAAATGTACGGAGTTGATTGACATGTCAAAAATAAGAGCAAACAAATTTTTTACCACTGCTGTTTATTTAATAAATAAGGATGTATAGGAGAAAACTGTGAAAGTTTCTCATATATCTCTACTTTCACATCAAACCTACCTCTGTGTGAAAGAAATGCTATGAGCAAATAAACACTACAATATTACCATATCCACATTTACAAAATTAACCCAATGAACTCCACAACATATTTTAAGCTTAGTGCTTGGGTCTATAGAACATTATTATAATTTCCTAAACTGTGCTAGTACTAGCCTGTTGTGTAAAGCAAAAGTTAGTGTATGTAACACTGCACACCCCGAGTGGTCTTGTGTGCGAAAATAAGTAACTTAGCAAGATGCAGTCATACTTGCAGTGAAATTTTGAAACTTCAAAAAAAATTAAATTAAAAACTACGAATTTAAAAAATCTTGAAACAGATTTTGCAAGGCAACTTGTCTAAGTAGCTGTTACCAAAACAACAAATTAAAATGCCCGTTACGTTACTTGATGTTTTTAAGTTTTGGAGATTCACTTCCATCAAGTCAGCAAAGACAGCTACATGCCACAACTACAGTATTTCATCGTTTAACTACACATTTACCAGAAACAGTTATATATGTCTCAAAAGAAAGCATATAAAGGTTTTATATTCAACATAGCACAATGGCTCACAAATGAATACAAAAAGTAGCACAACTAAGGTTAACTACTACCAAACCACTCCTCTACCCCATTCTTTCTCACAAAAATATCATTAAAATTTTTATTCAAAGTGTACTGGCACAAATGTAGGAACTTTATTGCTCTAACAAATTATGAAAATAAGTTTTCAAAAATAATTATTTATATCGTATTTTGATTAAGCTAAAACAAAAGAGCAGGTAACAAGTACACAGTGAGACCAGTAATAAAACAGCTGACCAGTGCCTTTTGATACTATTGCGAGACATTTGTGCGTACATTAAACTAAGCATACCCCTTTCACTTTAAACCAGTAGTTCTCAACCATTTTTACTTGCAGTACACTATCATAAGTTCATATCTGATGAGTTTTCAATGCACACTGTACGAAATAGTAACAAGCTAAAGATTTGCATTCATATTGCAAATGTTTCCATATAAAACCTAAGTTTGTAACAAAAAATATTTGATCAGTAAGGAAAATTATTAATTTAATTTTATCCTAGCACATTTAATACACAAGTGTCATTAGTGTCTGAGAATCACTTCTTTAAACTAATCTGTATTTTAATTTAAAGTAAATTACTCGTTAATTCCTGTCAGGCTAAAAAATTATTTTAAAAGAAAAAAAATATTTTTTTTGGTCGAAACGTATTTTCAAAACATAGATAAATCAATTATAAACTAAATTCCATAAGGTTGTACCTGACATTCATTCTGAATATAATGAAATGTAAACATTATACACCGAAGAGTACATCCACACAAAATATTAAATTTAAAATTAATTCTGTCTATTTTTTGTAGACGAATTTACAACAGAAACAAACAATAACATCTTAATTATTCAAAATGATTTAATAATTGTATCTATTGTTCTGATTTTTTAAAAAAAGTTTTTTAATCTGTCAACACAAAGGTGAAATTACTTATTATGCAAAGGCCTGTGGGGGTGTTATTTACACCACTAGATATAAACTTTGTACTGCATTGTTATTATTATTGATAAAAATAATGATATTGAATCTAATCTTTAAAAACTGTATAACAACCTATATTTGGTTTTATCATTAAAAATTTATTAAATATAATTCTGGATTGTACTTAAAATAATCTCTGTGCTCGACACACAAACATTACAATTAATGTTCACAATTACAGTATTAAATATTATAATATTAACCGACTTCGGGTAAACTTATTTTAGAATATATAGTAAAGCCATGATTACCTGGAGTAGGAGTAAATTAATCAAACACTGGCTTATTCATGGTATTTTTTTAAAAAAATATACCATTAAGCATATTTTATTAAATATTTTACAACTTAATTTGTACTCTAAAATGTATTTTTGAAAAGCTGTGGTCTGTACAGTGGCAGCCAGACGCAAGACTGGGTTAGTTGCAATGTTAAGAGAAAAATGTGTAGTAGATACTAAAGAATATAAACAAAATGTCAACGATCAATTCAAAGATAGAAAATTCACCTTCAGAAATGATTTGACTGAAGGATGTGATGAATAAAACTATGTTGGCCAATTTTATTAGCTTTAAGGGATCATAAAATACAGTTTATCTATATTTTTTCTTTTTGTCCATGTATATTTTATTTCAGTCAAACTTAAGAGAACCCAAGGGAGGTATTAATGTCAAAAAGCATAGCTTATGGCAGTAAATGCAGTCTCAAACCCACAATCGTGATGAGAGCAAGTTCAGAGATCCGGAAGTCTGAATGGTGTCTTAGCCACCTCAACCTAAAGGTAAATTGAGAAACAACAATGTAAATCTTGATGAAAGATTCCATTTTGTATTTATAGTTTGGTAATGTGATACACAAGTTAATTTACAGTACACAGAGAAGAATGGAATTGAAGTCTTACGACTGGTTACTTTACACTAATTGTGGAAGTGAAGAAAAATTATTATTAATTAACATTTGTTTATTAATATGACTGTTCGATATAGTAGGAAGTCTTTACATGACCCTACATTAACTTTCAACTCCTATTATCCATACACCGGCTATCAAAGGTTATTGCAGTTCAACAATCTTTTTAACATACAGTAATAATTAAGTTATTTTGCTCTTATGTGGTCTTCCTCCCTCTTTATTACCACTAAAAATTGAGGCTTTATAGCATTCAGCATTTCAAATTTGTACTCTAGTTCGAACCAATAATATTTTCCATGTGTTGTGTGAATCCAGGCTCTATTACTCTAACTAGTAAAATTTTCTGGATCCGCTTTACATTTATGAATATTTTCTTTTTAAAGCATGGGAAAGTAACAAAAAACAGACATTTAGCATATATTTTTGTTCAATTTAATGACACTATAATTTTTTTTCTGAAACTGGTCAAACAATAAATGAAATCATATTTTAATATTTCTAATATGTTACAATAGAACAGCAAAAGAAAGTAATAAAAATAAACTTTATCAACAAAAACCTAAATGTTATTACAAACCATCCGGCTTATACTTATAAAGCTTTTAGCTTAGACTTATAAAGATATTAGCTAAAACTAACGTACAAAATACTTAATATCTATATTGACAAAATTTACATTATTTTGAAATACAACTACACGTTTCAAACTTAAAACAAAATAAGTATCTACACCTACATACGAGTAGCTCCAACTGATAATCACATTACTTACAATAAAACTCAGAAATCATATGAAATAATGTTCATTTGGTCAAAACACAGTGAAACACCTCTTAACAAATACTTCTAAAAAACAGATATTTCATGATACTGTTCCATTCCCTGCATGTCTGCACACTTGCTTAAGTTATACATTAAGTTGTTACTTTAACACATTATATCTAATTATAATCATTCAAAAATCTGTTGTAAGAACATGAAAAACACTCATGACCTTTATTTAACAAGTTACAGGAGTTTTCACTTGTTTTTTCAAGATAATACTGAAACAAAAACACTTCTGGTGCCAACCAATAAAATCTTGAGTGGCAAAACTCAAATAAAAAAGTGTTTGAGATTTACAAAATGAAATAAAAGTGGTTTTATTTCATTAATAATGGATTTCTACAAAGTACCAATGGTCTTAAGTAAAAACAATATTGAAACATTCATTAAAGTCACACTTTCTTAATTTTTGTACCCTTTCGCAATTTTTCTTATATTTTATCCAGTTTACATTCATCCCCTATCATGATTTACAAGAGTTTACAGAATTTTGTTATTTTGTAATTAATTTGTGTGAATGAATATACCATGTGACATATTATGTGTATGTGTGTATATATATATATATATATATATATATATATATATATATATATATGCATGTGTATTTATGTATACATCTATGCTTTAATATGTGTATGAATGTGTGTAAGTATGTGTACACACACACACACACACACACACACACACACACACACACACACACACACACACACACACATATATATATATATATATATATATATATATATATATATATATATATATATAAAGTTTTGTAGGTGGATGTGTTGTTTTTTTTACATTTCCTTATGTGTAAATGTTTATTATTTAATTTTCCAGAAGTAGAATTTTTATTTTTAATTGTATGGAGCCAGTTTATATGTTGTACTGTAATTTATATTTTATTTTCCTTAATTAAATAGGCAGGGGCTTAAACGACCCCACGCGAAAGTATTTTGCTCTATTTTTTTAAAGCAGATTGGCTAGACTGCTGCATGGCCAGGTACCTTCCAGGAAGAATATATTCTTCCTGCAACATGAGCAACTGTGAGTTTGGTGCTGGCCTTCGCTAATGGTATGTATAGTCTGTTTCAAAAGTCCTCTGCACTCTCATATCGTTTAAACCCCCATGTACGCACTCATGTTACCAACTAATGTTGCACAGTCCCGTCACTTATAACCCTGCACACTTACTTGTGTGCTATTTTTATGTGCACTGAAAATGAGTATTGTTATACAAGGTATACAAAGAGGTTTGTACTCGGACTGTAAACAGCTTTTGTTAATAAGTTTTAGTGCCTAAATATTTAATTTTACTGTTGATGAAAACTGCTTTTATT